>NQII01000500.1:588118-721105 GCA_002778355.1 Clitarchus hookeri
GACCGGCTGTGGGAGGTAAGCCAGCAGCTCTGCCAACACCCCGCAATCGCAAACCAGCTGTAGCACAGATCAACTTCATGCCAAGTAAGTGGCCTACCCACCCAACGCTCTATAAACGCACCATAAAGGCTAAGTGCCAGATCTTACAGACCGCCCCGGCATTAGGGTACATAAACTCCTTTTACCTGTGCGCCTGATCTAGCACAAAGAAAAAACAACTTCTATTGATGCGCTGACATGTTCCTGTCCATAGACTGTCAGGCGTCCATCAATACATAGACAGTTTGTCTACGATCTCCTACCTGCTAGCATATTTCTCCGATGTCTGTTGTGCAAATGTAGGCTGTCAAAATAGTAAACGTGAGATTTTCTTGCAATCGTTCGTGCATCAGCTGATGCAGGATTATGTGTATGTGATAACGTTAATATCATTTATAATGCTGCCACACACTGGCTGTCGAAAAATTTAATTCTTGTATGACCATACTATTTTTTCAATAACCTGCGTGTACAGTATGTAGGCCTAAAGTAAACATTCCCCCCACCTCCCCAATTACTTAATCCGTGAATATTGGTTATCTNCGTGTACAGTATGTAGGCCTAAAGTAAACATTCCCCCCACCTCCCCAATTACTTAATCCGTGAATATTGGTTATCTGTGAACCCAGAAAATCGAGAGTTTACTGTATTATTAATTACATTATGTTTAATTTCTTTAAACCATCAGTATGTAAAGGAGGGGAAGGTACTGTTACAGCAACATCCTGAGGAGCTGGCAATACTTATGTAACAGTACTCAGACACAAGTAGCACCTCTCACTGCAGAACTCACCAAGCCACGGATGTTCGGGTACTCGCTGGCAGCCCACGAAACAGAGTAGCCACCAATACTCCAGCCAAACAGGAGGATGTTCTCCGGCGGGAAGTTCAGCTGGTGTATAGCAAACTGTATCACCACATCTATGGCATTCTGCTCCTGGCTGGGAAACGGTGTGCCCTGTGACAAACCCAACAGCACATAAACACTGCCACAATATGCAATTTAATTGAACTGAAAACAGTTACTGTCACCACCAATACATTTTAACCTTTCTGAGGCACAAAAATTTTCCACATCATCACACTGTAGGGNAAACAGTTACTGTCACCACCAATACATTTTAACCTTTCTGAGGCACAAAAATTTTCCACATCATCACACTGTAGGGCCTCGGCCACGGCATCAGTGTCGTGGAAGTGCGTTGCACTGATTTCAATTGGAGTGGCCAGACTGACGTTTGTGTCACAGCAACAAACAAAAATGCTACATGCAGCGTTTTTGGTCCGTCCCGACTTTTCTGTTGCTGTCGTGGCAAAAACGCTTGCCATGCATTTTTATGGAGGTGGCCAGACTGGCATCTTGTCAAGACTGCCCGATGTGGTCAGTAGCGTTCAATCAGTCTGTCTGGTGCAGCTAGAGAAGAGACTTATGAGTTGTGACAATGNCTGCCCGATGTGGTCAGTAGCGTTCAATCAGTCTGTCTGGTGCAGCTAGAGAAGAGACTTATGAGTTGTGACAATGTTTGATACGGAGCTTTTCATAAATGAAATATCATACAGAGAAGTGTTGAGGAATGTGATAAACCCGGCGTATGCGAACAGGGATTTGAAGGCTAAAATGTGTCTTGAAGTTACCACTAAAACTGTCAAAGACAGGGAAGCCATGGACAATAATGTAAAGAACAAGAAAGGTCAGCACAGCCAAATTTATTAGCCATCAATTAACAGAACACTAACATATATTGATACAACAGTTTTCGTGCTATGTGTAGGCCTAATACATGCAGTCATACATTGTGGTCTAAGTTGATTAATTCAGAGTTGTTGTACATGCCAACAAATGTATATCTGATATTCTAATAACATATAGAGCCGGAACGGTTGTCCCAGATATGTGCATAGAAACATTGCAGACAAGATACTTAACACAAATTTTTACTGTCCAAAATACACTTAAGAGAGAATCATAATGGATTGTATTTTAGTAATAAGAAACCACTAGACGTGCCACAATAGACATTACCACCTTTCTCATACATGCCGGAAATGTATTTTAGAGCACCGCGTATCCTATATCATATCATGCTGCCACGGAACACAGCCCACAGAGTTCAGAAAATAATCGGCAAAAATTTCCCTAATGTAGTTTGTCCCTCATTCTCACAAATTCATGTGGTATACAAGCCTCTTGCACAATAATATCCACTACCTCAACATTAATGGCTCTAAGCAAACCCCTTCATTTGTTTCAAAGAATGCCAAAAGCACATTCCACGAACCTTCAAGCTCTTGTTAGTCTAACGTTAAATACATGTTAGCGTGCAGTGAGGTTTCTCTTTGCGAAAGGTCACATTACATGAATTTCCATACGAAAGGCCTCATCAGCAACAAAAACATGAGGTAATTGTGTCCTGTTTCATTATGTGGAAGCGATTTGTCGCAGGGAATATTTAAAGGGCCTGACTCAAGTTTTACAAACAGTACTGATTGTTTGAAAATATTAGAATCTGATGACCTGCAATAACTCCTGATGTCAACAGCAATTAAGTGACAGTTTGCATCAATGAGTCCTAAAAGTACCATGGAAAAAGAGTTTTTGCAGTTGTAGAACACAGACCCAGAGTCCTTAGGTTCACAATTCTGATGTGTTTCCCATCTAAAACGGATAAGCAGTTTGGAAATTTCAATCGTTTCTCAAACTCCAAGCAAATTCTCTCCCAATCTCCTTTATGATTTCGGATATAGTACTTCCTCATTCTGAACTTAAATGTCACGGTCCTAAATGTATTTACAGAGTTGCAAGGAACCTGTAAAAAAATGTTAATGTTAAAAACGCTTTAATAGGTTGAAGTGTATTGTGTATTTAATGTAAATTATACCAATAACATAAAAATTAAAAAAATAGAATGAAAACAAATTAGAACGCTTAAATATATAGTTCCTACTAATTACATTATGGATTCTGTCATTACGTTAACTGCTGCTGTTGAACAAGAGTGGGGATAAAGTTTAGTCTACTTTGNAATTACATTATGGATTCTGTCATTACGTTAACTGCTGCTGTTGAACAAGAGTGGGGATAAAGTTTAGTCTACTTTGAGGAATATAATATATGTCGCTAGAAATTAAAAAATTGTTAGAGGAAAAACAAAACCGTGAACACACACAAACACGTGTTTCTTACGAAAGTACCAAGATGTACTTGTTGGAAAAAAAATGAATCTGGAGCACTGAATGTTTTAGGTTAGGAATTCACAATCTCGTGTATACTATTNAATTACATTATGGATTCTGTCATTACGTTAACTGCTGCTGTTGAACAAGAGTGGGGATAAAGTTTAGTCTACTTTCAGGAATATAATATATGTCGGTAGAAATTAAAAAATTGTTAGAGGAAAAACAAAACCGTGAACACACACAAACACGTGTTTCTTACGAAAGTACCAAGACGTACTTGTTGGAAAAAAAATGAATCTGGAGCACTGAATGTTTTAGGTTAGGAATTCACAATCTCGTGTATACTATTNGTACTTGTTGGAAAAAAAATGAATCTGGAGCACTGAATGTTTTAGGTTAGGAATTCACAATCTCGTGTATACTATTTGATTTCTCTGGTTACACCACATTTTAAAAACAATTATGTTCCAGTCAAAAATCTCCAGAAGAAATAGAGAAGTCCTTAAGAAATGGAAGTCCTTAAGAAATGCGTTCACCAGAGAAGTCTGAATACAAAAAAAGCCCAGTGGAAGTGGACGGCAGAAGCGGAAGCCCTATGTTTATTTCTGCAACATACTTTTTTTGTTGGATATAATTGGCGAACGAGAGTAAGTTTTAAAAGTATCACTAGAAGAATCCATTAAACAAAATTATTTGATAAACACTTAAGGCTAAACGTATGTTATCTTCCCGTTGTTTGAACAAAGACAGGACAAACTTTGAAGACAAAGTTATGGCACACATAGCAAGCAATAGATGGCTGGAAGATGATGATGACTGTATGTTCCTGCTTCCACTTGTGCAAATGTTTAAAAAAATTAAGTGACCCATCCACAAATTTGGCCCCGCATGAAAATGATAGAAATAATGCAACAAGCTGTTCAACCAGAGTTTTCTCTTCCTCCTCTTTGGCGACCTGAGTCTTATCCAACAATGCAGTACCAAACATCATAAATTTTTCACCAACAATTTCAATCTGCCAATACCCCACTGTCATCCCACCTGGAGGCATGTACTACATCCTACCACAATACTACAACACCACAACATGTAGACATTCAATCTGATAGTGAACCTTTTGTGTGTACAGCATTATCAAAAGCCTTTAAATGAAAATTAGCAAAATTTATTTTACCAAACATACATACAAATAAAGATTCAATCATTGCATATTATATACACATTGCATTGCAAATTATTAAAAATTGTTTTGTGTCAACAAACTTGCATGAAACGTGTTTAATTTGTAGATCTTTTTACATCCCATGCATGTAACCTCCGTTTACAATTTATCAATCGCATAGAGATTGTGATCGTTAATTTTTTTGGAATATGCAACACATTTAATGATCATTACAACTGTACCTTATTGTCACTGTGAGACGTTCTTCCACGCAGATAGTATTATTGAACAGTGTTCTTTTCTTCTCAACCCCAACTTTTACTTTGTGCAAAAGTTCGTCAAAACTTTTAACACTCCTGAAATACTCAAAGAATCTGTCAGGGTAGTTCCGAAGTTGGTGGAACGATGTATGGAACTGACCGAACGACAGCCAACACGCATTAATAGGATGTAAACCAAACTTCCTGAATTTCTTTATCTTTCGCTTCAAATACAGAGATACAGCCAAAGCAAGCAACAGGCCATTACACATCAAAGACATGCTCCTAATGAAACTCAAACTACGTAGCGGCGGTTTTATTGCCAGTGTGGCCACCCTCCCTGTGACTTGGATGCCGCAACAAAAACGTCTGTCTGGCCGAGGCTTTAAATTAATTTTGATTAAAAATTAAAATGTTACATCCATGAAAACTACCAATGAAACTCCAACTTCTAAACTAGTTCATTAGTAATTAACCAAATAAATGAGACTGGAAAAAAAAAAGGTATGGTAAATTAGAAGAATCACTGTACTTTTGTCACACAAACTACTTTCAGTTCCAGTGAGAGTTTGAAATGAGGTGGAGATGGAGCAGCAGTGTAATTCAAGGGCAGTGGAAACTGGAGGACCCCGAGAAAACCTGCCAGCCAACTGCAACTTTTGTTGTTTCCGAAATGCGAAAATCGGAGTGACTCCGTCAAAAATTAAACTCAGTTCACCTTAATGGCAGTCGAGCAGTCTGACAACTATACCACTGTGGCACCCAACTACATTTAAATAGAACTTGCCAGGCATGTGCCAATCATACCAAGTGCTGGCAGATATTCAAAGAAATGATCACTTACATGACAGCGACTATATATCAACTGTTCAAGATAGCTGAGCATTCCATTGTAACACTCAGAGATTGGCTGATGCACGTATGCCTAGACCACCAAGCTTCACAGGTATATAAACATTGTGTTGTTGGGAATCTCCAAGCTACTGCAATGACTGACCCTGTGCTCTTCACGACACACATGGTGAGTTACTGACTCACCTAATAACTGTAACTGGAAATAGTGCAAATTATACCAGTTAACTATTAAAAGGTCTTCTCAAAGCATAGACTAAAGATGAGGTAGACCGATCCTGCTGGCTGCGCGCACAAACAATCTCCTCGTCCCAACACTGAACTGCTTTTCTGACAATACAGCTAGCGAAAATGGCATGGATTGGATTTGAGGTTAGAACTCTGTTTAGTAAACAAATGCTTTGTAAGGTTTGTATACGTCCTGTAGCAAAATTGAAATGAAGTTTGATTAAATTTTAACTAGTAAAAGTAATTTCTTAATATAATAGTGCTTGTCACTTAAAAATTAAGATCTACAAAAACACATTTCTCACTGTTGACTTAAACAGTTGTGTTCCTTTGGGGTAGGCCAATGTTGGGTACATGCGCAGAAGACAAATAAGCAGTCTACCTCATCTTCAGTCTATGACTCACAGCTGAACTATCCCGCTCTGGCATAATCACAGCTATCACTGACTGACACACACGTAACATAGAAGTATTAAGGACCCAGAAGGATCTATGCCTTAAGAATGTGGTTACAGGTTCCACGCCTCAGCAGCCCAAAATGCATATATTTGACAAACTGTTTCATTAAAATTTGTATTCACAGAGGAATATATATATATATATATATTTTTTTTCATTATGTTTAATTTACTCTCTAACCCACTCCCTAATTTTCAAAACATTAAGTGTTTACTTAAACAGATTTTCTGCTGAGGGAACGAGTATCACTAAACTGCAAAGGTTCCATAACAACAGATTTANATTTTCTGCTGAGGGAACGAGTATCACTAAACTGCAAAGGTTCCATAACAACAGATTTATTAATGTAATGGTAGCTTCAACTCTGCAGTACTGGCCTTAGGTGTGGAATAACCATGAAATAAATGGTTTTTGAAAGAAACAATGCCTAAAAACCACACCGTATATTTTGTAGTTAGATACAATCAAATACTAATTGCTAACCAGAATCTGGAAATAAGTGCAAGGTGACTCAATTAAAAGTTTCTCAAGACCAACTGAAAAGATTGAGGAGACTCAATGGGCAAAAGTGCAGCAATATGTAATATGTCGAAGACTTAGCAAATAGTGTTTTCTTAATTGTGAGAGGATTTAAGAATACTTTAAATAATGCTGACATTTTCAATGTGTTTTTATAATGAAATTAAAAATGTACTACATAGAGTACTTCTGATGGGTTCTGAGCGTATTTGGATACACAGCCATGCCTTCCATTGGAGAAGCATCTTGTCTCCTCTTTCCTGCTGCTGACTAAATACTGTTTGCAGCTCAGAGTGGTCATTAAATCAATGTCGTTGAAATGTTGTCAAAGTTGCGATGCAAATTCAGCCCAATTCTAAATGAACTCAACATACCATTAACATCAGAGAAGAATTTTGTCCTGAAAATGCCAATGCACTGAGTTCAGTCACTTAGCTAACACACTACCAGCTGATGTTACTGTGTCCTTATATGTTCAGTAAAACATGGAAGGGTCCTCACAGCCTTCGACACGAAACATCTACAGAAATAATTAATGTGTGCCTGGTCATACTTGTGTCTCCAGCTGTACCTTCAGTAGCATTAACTGCATGCCAATGTCTTCACAACCTTCAGGCAATGGAAAGATCAAAGTACCATATTTTGGGCCTCTTTCCAATAGTCCGAAAATTAAAAATCTAAGCCATAGATGCAGTCTTTGTGGGCTATCCCTAACTGTCATTTGCCTGTGCAACCCATCAAAACTACATCATTTTGAAATCTCACAGCAATACAAGCAACAATATTTTGTGTTCTCCATCAGATCCTCTTTATACCATCCAAGAATTCACTAACTATTGTCTTCATGGCTGCAAACACATGGCAACTGGCATTAAATGACTCGTCTGATGCACAGCAGCTGGCAATTTTTACCCCAGTCAAGTTTTTTACGAACAGGTAAGCAGCAAAATGTTGCAGAATCACAGTGGATATTGCACTCGAGGTAGTCACATCTCTGGTCCAAGGCAAGTACATGTGCAAATTTTGCTTGATAGTGCCCTGCGCTGCGGGGTCATAAGCCAAAACAATGGAACACCACAAAATTTAGTATTCTGACATGTATGTGGGACATTAATAAAATGTAAATACACTGAAACCCCTTTTTCACACATTTCAAGGGAACATGAAAAACTGTTGCAAAATGCAGGATATTGTAAAAAGAGGAAAATTGAAGCTGTAAAAACGGTAAATGAGACCAAATAAAGTAGGTGTACAATACAGTAAAATGTAAAAAAGGGTTTTTACCTTAATCAACTGAATTAAAAGCATGCAGAATAAAATCAGTATACTTCTTAAAACTATTACACTGGTACACAAAAAAGTAAAATATACTTACTGTACTGCCGCTAAAACCCGGATGATTGTAACCCAGAACAGAGTAATTTGCCTCAAGAGGTGTCAACATAATTCCAATTTCATAGAATCCAGCATTTCCTTCAGCACAAATTACCAAGATACTGCCATTTTTGTGCCTACAAAACAAACACATCAACAAACCTAAAATACTAATACATCAAGTCAGGTTTAATATCCCTGCTTAGCAAAGTACATTAGCAATGCCTGTAGAAAACATTATCTCAAGTAACACAACACTGACAGAAAAGAAATAAAACTTCAAGCATTTGTGCAGCATTTTTTAACATTAGTTCCCTAATAACGGGAGAGCAAATATTTTATTAATCATACATATTTTACAACTACTGAAGTACAGAATAATAATTTTGTTCATAGTGGTATGGAGTAGAGAAGTATAGGCAGCTCTTAAACGGCCTTGACAGCTGATGAGGGTGAAATGGAGAAGTGTTGGAATTCAAGAGAAGGGGAAAAGACAGATCCTTAAGAAAACCCGCTGACCAGTGGCACTGCATAGCACAATTCTCAAAAGCAAAAATCTGGGAGTGACTCTGCTGGGAATTGAACCCAGTTCGCCTTGGTGGGAGATAAGTGTTCTAACAGTTATGTCAACCGTCGGCCACCATGGTGGTATGAAATATCAGGTATTCGCAACTCCAACTTTGAGACAGTTAGAAATGTATCCCCCTTAATTTACACAACATAGACTTGCACAATTTTACCCTGCAAGATAAAACATTAAGAATTTAAGTATTTATTCACAACACTGAGTTATTCTCCTTCACTTTGTAATGTACCAATGAAAATCCTTGAAAAAAAAAAAAAAAGCTCCTGTTTAGCATTATTTTGAAACCTATATAAATAAATATGCTCAAGGTCTCAATGATGAATTGCAAGTTGAATACTTAAAATTCAATTCACTCTCAGAGGCACCTTTCTTTTGCTGCTTCATCCTGGAAAGTCTAGGTGTTGCTTGGTATCATTGGTTCTAGTCAGCACAGTATATGTAGAGGTCACATCCTCTGGAAATCCTTTTAAACACTCATGAAAGTATGCAGATTCTGTTCTATGTGCAAGCTTCGACTAGAGTCTGAGCAAACCTGGTGATGTATTGCGCTGCATCAGTCCCACCTGCAGTTATGCGGTACATATGTAGTGGATTGGACAGGATTGCAGGAATGGTGATGACGATTATGTGAAGTGGAGCTGAACAAGAGTCTCTTGTATTCCTGCTACACCTCGCATCCCAGAGGGTCTTATCCCTTGACGATGGATACGTATTGCCGGTCAAAAGTTGTGCTGTATCCCCAGGCAAAGTTGTGCTGTGGATACAGCCTGATTTGATATCTTTTGAAACAACCAACACTCACAGATGTGTCTTGAGATGCATGCACAGATTGCACGTGCTGTTAGACATGATCATTAATTCCTGGAGAGCTTCTTGCTGGTAATATGTGGGCAGGAACTGCCCACATATTACACAAACAGGATAAAATGACACAAACAGGATAAAATCTGCTTGCAGCAATAGGCCATACGGGCTCCTGGAGGAACTACAAGTAATTTTGTCTCAGAACAAAAAACCGAGGGTTCAGTTAAGGTAGAAGTAAAGCAGCTATTAAGGGCACCGTCTACTTGAGGTTTTTAGCGTATTTGAGGCAGGGAAGTGCGGGAGCAATAATGATGGCACTGGTATGATCGCCTGATGCCCCTTCGCTACTACGTGCTAGGTACTGAACTGGCACGCTCGGACTGCCCATGGGACTGGGCTTCGTCAGCACCAGCTACCGGACGCCAGCACCAGCTGCCGCCGCCTGGAGCCCAGCAGCCCCTGGACCAGCCCCCCTTCGACAGGGCCTGCGGAGTCATCCAGAACAGCCTGCCAATGGTCAGCTACAGCACCAGTCTACNCATAAATTAACCGTGGCACCGAGTGTGAATGGATGACAAAATATCACATTAACATAAATATTATTGGCTGCAAAATTGATTCCATTACAAACAAAGAGTGGTTTTAATAATTAAATAAATAATATTTATTTTCGCTTTGTTGTTGAAGTAGGAGGAGAGTCAGGACAAAAAAAAACAAAATGGCGATCCGACCTTAGAAAGGCTTGGTGATTGCAGGCCGAATCCAAATCATTAGCAAGCAGAATCGCTTTGCATGAAAATATGTTACGTTAAAATATTTATAGAGCTCGTGGAAAATTTAAAACTCTGAGAATTCGTTTGCATATTAGCATTTTACACATGAAAAACTAGTCATTTCATGGGGGCGTGGTTTTCGAAGCGAGCACCCACACATGGCCAACATATGGCAGCACGGTCGCCTATTTTGCTGCTGTGTCGCAAAAGTATTATCTATCACGTCCTTTTAAAAGTAAATTTTTCATCTTGTGCGGGCTCAAAACAACTCAGGTTTCAAATATATTATATCAAATTAGAGTATAAATATTTGAAAATGAATCTGTGATAGATGTGCGGCCTCTTCAATTAATATGAAGCACACACGTGGCAACGTAAGCAGCAAGCAGAAGCACTAACTACAGCCTATGAAGAAGAGACAAACGAAGCTTAACTATTGTATACAATGTTCCATTTCGTTTAAACACCTACACATTATTGTAGAACAAAGCTATCGGATGCCAGCACACACCGTAGTTGCCCAGAGCCATTGGACCAGCCACCGCCAGCCGCCCTTGGACGGGGCCGCAGAGTCGTCCGCCGCAGCCTGCCAGCGGTCAGCTACAGCGCCAGTCTACAGGTGGTAAGTCAACATTCACTGCCACCCAAGCCACCTTAGACGCCTACATAGCCTGCCGCCGCCCAACCAGGCCGAATCTGTACATCGGCTCCCTCCAAGCTAAGGTACACCCACAATAACCAGCCCATATGACCACCAAGGGTTCTCAGCATGAACACGCATAAAAGAGCCTCCCCTGTAGAATAGGTGATGCACCAAGCTTCCGGGCCATCACGCATCACGCAGTTAGATCAGTAATAACCTTAATGTGCACGGCCTTAGTTTCAAAACAAATGAAGATGGACAGGTAAGACTTCTGAGTAGCACCACAACGTAATTTATTTAATCTGATGGAAATGGATCCAGCATAATCTATTCCCTTCTGCTCAAAGGTTCCAGAGGACGTGACTTTCTCTCTCTCTCTGCCGGCAAATCACCCAAAATGGAGGAGTGTTCAAAGGTTGACACCGGAAGAACTGTACACACTTGAAGACTCTACATCAAATGAGGGATTGGGCTGACAAAATCCAGAATTTCTGTGATACAAGAGACTGCAGTAATTTTGGTGTTGCATGCAGATATCTCCTGTGGTAATGATCTATCAATTTTTCAACCACAGGCAACTGAAACATAATTTTTTGTTCCGAGCTATTTGTTGTCTGTCAGGACACTTGTACACAGAATGGGTGGTTTGCTGACACACTGCACAGGATCTTGTTTTAGGTTCTGAACTGGTAATAAATTCTGCCTTTTGTTGTGAGGTTGTATGAATTGACTTTGTCAGCAATGGTTTCCGAGACATGCTTTTTGCACTAACTTTATTTCCTACAACAAGAGCACAACATTCCATTTTTAATACTCTAGACTGAACAAAATCTACGAGTTCAGAAACCTTAGGAATTGTGTCAGTGCTGTCCGTCCGTGAGTTTTCGAACTTTGTGAGCGTACACACATCCAACTTGCGCACCAAAACTGTGACCAGTACAGAGTTGTTGTTTGTGATATCATGGCCTAAGCCTTCCAGAGCACGAGCTTTCTCATTGAAGGTGTTGACAAACTGTTTGACTGATTGAAGATTTGCAGAGTTGACAGCAGGCAGGTCCAGAATTCTGTTTATGTATATGGTAGTGAGTTTCCTGATGTTCTGGTACTGGGATATGAGAATTTTCCAAGCTACTGTGTAGTTTTCAGTTATAATCGCTAGATCGTTTACTAACTGTAAAACTTCTCCCTTGAGGCATCCCAACAAATACTGGAATTTCTCGATATCGGCTGATCCCCGATTGTCATGAATTGTTGCCTGGTACAGCTGGGAGAACATGGACCATTGGTCCCACTGACCTGAAAAGGATGGCAAATTAATTTTTTTCGGCAGACGTACATTTGCAGACGGGCGGCAAGAGAAAATGTGGAAAAAGCTCGTACAACATGAGGGGACAGAAATGAGGTTATTAGACATTGTGTGTCAGACAATTGGACAAACAAGGATTTGTGCTTTGCAGTAAACACATTTTCGTCCATATCCTCCAAAGGGTCCGTTGGCAACAGTTTGTTGCACGGTGTTTACTGCACCTTGAAGAGCGTCAAGTTGTGAACCAAACACATTCACTTCGTGAACAACATTCAGCATGACTTTGGGAGCCTTAATCAGTACTTGTACCCTATAATTTATGTGCTTAAGCTTACTTTCTTAGAGCTTGAACTTAAGCAAAAATATCTTAAACCCCATGGCTAGGATCACAATTTCAAATAAAATAACGGCAAAACATAAGGAAACAAATATAATCCACGTGATTGGCAAAATGCTCGATAAGTTAATAAGTTACGTCGACATGTCTGACACAACATAAATATATTTGCGAAAACACTCCTCAATACACAAGGAAGAAACCAGATACAGACAAGTAATTACTCACCCAAGGGCCAAAAAATATCAACGAACGAGACACAACGGAAACACACAGTTTTAGATTTTTTTACATAAAAATTAAATGCACCGTGACTACGCATGTAACCTGCTGCAAAGTGTTTATCATTTTAACATGCGCATACATCATATAACCTCTAAAAACACAATTATTTAAATTTGCAGACGCCAAAGAAATGGTGCCAAGTTGCACCGAACATCTTGTTATCATTAAACGGTGTTCCTCCCATTCACCCCAGTGAGCATTTTATTTTCCAAGGTCTGCCATAGGCTTATCCAAACCCAAGAGTTATTTTGTGCATGTTGCACATAACAGTGGTGTACAAGATTTACGAACCCTTTTTCTGTAGTTTACAATGGATAAATACATGATTAGATATCAATACAATTTTGTTGTATTTTTTTAAATCTGGAGATGTTGACCAATTTAAAAGAGAAAATGTTACTTTATAAGCAATTAATATAATAGTAATGTGGTGGTAGGTAGTTAATTTCCTTCTTCAAATAATTCTTTGTATAAGTAGGGTGTTTACTGTTTCGGTCATAGTAGAACCGAGATTTTGACATTGATTCAGAGTCCCATTTCCCTACGTCAAAAAACTGGCAGAACTGAGAACCAGAACAGGTAACCAGAACCGACCCATCCCTGATGTAAACAATCTACCACAATGAATTTCAATTTAATCAAGTTTCAGCGGCACCATGTCATGATCCTGCGAATAAACTTACCCAATTCAGACAACTTTACCAGGATATTCTTTCAATCCTACCTCCACCCACCCCAAATCTTCATCCCAGTTATGGGAGTTCCATCATGATCTGGGGTCACTCGGAAGTTCTTTCCTCCCTACACGTAATGATATACGCAAAATATACCCTAATATACCCAGCATAAACAAAGTATTGTGGTAGTCATAATACTTGACCCACAAGCCACACTACATATAGTAACACTTCTGTATCTGAAATGTTATAACTCAACTTACTTATTTCTCCTATCCACAAACATTGAATCAATATTATTTCCGTCCCGTGCACGGAGCTTGAACCTCTGACCTCCCTGCTCTGTGATAAGCTTCATTCGGCCCTCAAGGAGGAAATTTCCTGGAACAGGAACATTCACACTTTTCTTAAGCAGAATTTTACAAAGTCTACTGAAATAAATACAGCATACTTTGAATAATGAATAGGTACAAAAATATAGTTGTCAATTACTGTATGCATAGCAGAGCACTCTCATCTTGTTCTCCTGCAATTTAAACCATCCCTGAACGGAATAATGGAAAGGAGATGAACTTAAAAAAGACTGACACATACAATTGTTGTGCAACAAGACAAACCGAAAATCAAAGAATTTGGAGGAATTTCAGAGTTCAGCCAAGTCCTCTTTTATATAATATGGCCCCACTGGGCCTGGGCCTAGGGGCACATTAAGTTGAGGGGCGCAAATTATGTAAAAAATGTGCAAGGTAAAAATTTTTTATATTCAATAAATTTAAGCACTTTTAATAGATTTCCTTTGAATTAAACCATTCCAAAGACTATTCTTAAAAACTGTTTAATAGTTTGGTATTTCAATTACTTGCTTAGTGGAGTGCATGAGGCAGACTAGCAATGAGGATAAAGCTAATATGTATTGACTGTAATTGCTCAGCAGAAAGAGTTTTGAGAACTTATAAGGATGAAGAAGGAAAACTCAGTAGTCCCACACTTTTCTGCAGACAAAGTGATATTGATTCAAACTGGATTTCAGTGATATCAATAAAGACTTTGCCCAAAGNAAAAAAAAAAAAAAAAAAAAAAATGTTAAAGTGAAATAAATTAAAAGTAATGAAAAAACAAATGAAAGATGATGAATTTAACTACAATATATATAACAGCAGCTACAAACCTTATAAAATAGTGAAATAGTGATGAGGTGGGAGGGTAGTCCGTGATACTGTAAAACACATGTTTACTTGAAAATTGATTTGCTAAGTTATAACAGTGCACTTGGATGATCACATTTATAGTTGCATTTCCAGTCCAGAACACGGCCGAGTCCATAGGTGGTGGATAATGGAAGGCACTCCGAAGGGAAGCAAAGTGAGTAATGCCTCCAAAACCAAAACTGGCATTACGTATTTTTTTTTTCTTTTATGTTTAACTTATTCTGTGCCCAGGGCACGGTACAAGTTTTAAAAACTTACCTGAGTTTAGCCAACACTCATGGTAAAATAACACAACTGCCCTTAAAGCAAAATATAATGCAAATTAATTTACTGATTAGGGTTAATGTTTAGAGTGAATTTTTCATATAAATGTTTTTCTTCTACAAGATTGCAAAACCATGCAGAGCACTTGTTTACAATATGGAAGACACTGTCATAAGTTTACAGTTTGTATTCACGTCGCCTGTAATTCCAAAAAACAGGATGTAAATTTTTAGTACTTTTTAATTTCTTTAAGTTCAGTAAATATATTGCTGCCCTCGTTTACGATAAGAATGATTAATACTGGTAGCATACACTTAACAGTTTGTACCTTTCAAGTGACTTTAAGGTCACCAAAATTTTCGGGGCAGATAAGATAAATAATAATTCTGAAGGAAAATAATAACTGTGTAAAAATTTTTTTATTACTAATCTGACAATACGATACTAACTTATTGAAAGTGATTCAACCATGCACACACATCATACCTTGCACCCAAACATCACAACAGTACTAAATAAAACGACAAATGTTTGCAGGTGGAGCTATACTGGAACAAAGATTATTGAAGTGTAAACTATAAGTTTGTAGTTGATATGGTATACACCAAATTTTTAAGGAACTATGTCTTACTGTGTACATGAAGAGTGTACCAGGATCACACTATATGTATTTACTGTAGTTACTCGTGTATATCTCCCCTCCCAATTTATAACCAGAAAATTCATAAAAAATTTAATTTGTGTGTGTGTGTGCGCGCACGTGAGCGAACCAACTGCACCGCTAATGATCACTCAATCACTGTTGCCATTGTGCATTGTACAAGTAAGTCCTGTTACCATCCCGTAGCCACTTAGTGCGAACAATAGTTTCCATAATGTTGCTTTACCACGTGGTTGTACCTAAAGAGCAGTTGTTCCTAAGTTTGTTTTACTGGTACATGTGGCGCTACAATGGGGAAGAAACATTGCAGTTTCACAGATGAATTTAATCTGAAAGTAGCTAAGTATGCTTCAGAACATTAAAAATTTGCTGAGAGACATTTTGATATTGATTCCAAAAGTGTCCCATCATGGTACCAACAAGAAGAAAAATTGAAAACTGCGCAGAAAGACAAAATGAGCTTTTGTGGGAAACGGTGCAAGTATCCGTTACTAGAAGATGAACTCTATGCACATATTGTTAAACTTCGCAAAGCTGGGTATGCTGTGTCGACCGAAATGGTTCAAATGGAAGCAAATAAGATTGCCAGGAGACTGGAAATACCTGTTGCGGAGCACAAGGACAGTTTGGCTGGGTTTGTCGCTTCATGAAAAGTAAAGATTTATCTTTGCCAAGACGTACAACAGTGACTCAGAAGCTACATGAAAAATATCAGGAAAAAATTACAGAATTTCAAAAATATGCAATTGATTTGCGAAGGGGGGAAAAAACACCTTCTGTCACAAATAGACAATGCTGACGAAACATCAGTATGGTTTGACATGCCTGAAAGCACCGCCATGAACCCCATTGGTGAGCGTAATGTCAGCATACATATGACGAGAACAGAAAAGCAAAAATGTACAGTAATGCTGGCAATAACTGCGGACCGCCATAAGCTACCACTGTTTGTAGTAATGAAGAGAAAAACTTTACAAAGTGACAAGTTTCTGCCAGGGATTTAGGTATGTGTTAACGAGAATGGGTGAATGACTGACGACTTAATGATCAACTGGCTTTCTGCTGCGTGGAACCGACGACCTTATGGAATGCTGCGATAGAGGTCATTGCTTGTACTGGACAGTTTCCGGGGACATCTGACATCTAAGTTGAAGTCTCATTTACTGGAGGAAAAGTGTGACATGGCAGTTAAACCACGTGGTTTAACGAAAATATTGCAACCTCTGGATGTTGTCGTCAACCGTACATTCAGGGCCAACTTTACGAAGTTGTATAATGAATGAATGAGGAGTGCCGATCATCAGCTGACACCGACTGGCAGACTTAAGCAAGTTTCCCTACCTAATGTCTGTCAGTGCATCCTGACAGCATGGAGCACGATTCCTGCAGAAACAATCACCAAAAGTTTCAAGGTTATAGGAATATCCAGCAAGCTGGATGGCTCGGAAGATGACTTGGTGTGGAAACACGACGATTCCGGCAGTAGCGCCAGGAGTGAAAGTGACAAGAACGATGACGACAGCAAAACTGAATGTGCAGTTGTTTGTGATGATTTTCCCAACAGATACTTTTCGTAATACACAGTAACAACAATGAATGAATGTGAAAGTTGTGTTGTATTTGTGAATAATTTAATATTTAATGTACGTATGTTATCAGATATGCTTATGTCGTTCAATGTATTCAGAACAGTAAATTTCCTCTCTGTGCATGTCTACATTGTTTTTCTTTCATTACCTTCACATGTTTCAGTGTATGTGTAATAGAGAAAGAGAAAGCAGCACATCATAGGATATTACATCATGGCGACCATGTTGTGTTTACCAATTCAGCAGCAGGTACTTATTGATTTGTATAATTTTTTTTTTACAATGTACTTCGTATTGATTGCCTTTATTTTTCAATAATGTTGTTCCATCAAGTAAACGTCCTGATATAGCAAACAAAAATTACAAGATACAGTACGGTACAGTGAAACCCCTATTTTACACTTTTCGAGAGACAGGGAAAAAAATGTTGCATAATGCAGGGAAATGTAAAAAGGGTAAACTTATGCTGTAAAAACAGACATTGGGACCAAAAAAAGTGTGTGTAAAATGAGGGGGTGTAATACAGTGGTTCTACTGTATATGGAAAGGAAATTGTTTTGTGTATAGACCCCCTTCACTTCTCAAACAAAAAAATATGCTTAAAATAAGGAGGAGGGACTTGTACAGAAGTAAATATGGTAAATACTAATACTAACCTTACACTGACATGTGAATGGTAATGGTATGTCTATTTCAATTACTAAGAAGATCAAATTAAACCTAAGTCAGATGACAACTCTCTGTTTTTACTAGCAATACACAAATAAATTTTCTGTAACTTTCACTCACTCAAAAACTGCAAATTGAGTGAACACAAAATTCTCACCCATTGCATACTGCAGTAAGGAGATGGACCCAGGATACACAAGCTTCAGGCCAAACGTGTGTGCAACAAAGAAACTGACCACTTGACAAGGTAGGCCTACGATGAAGTCAAAGGTAGAGCGACGACCCCCTTGCCAGTCTCGAAACTGCCGAGACTTCGCCCTGCACAACAAAAAACACTGCAAGAAAAAAATTTAACAGTTAATAGAAACCATGATAGTATCAGCTCATGAGTAACATGTATGGCTGGACCGCATGCTGTATGGAATAGTTTTTGACTGTCATTAAAACATCTGGTATCTACGTCAGTTTGGCCTTTCATTTCTACAAAATGTTGGGGTTTCCTATCTCCAAAATTTCTCTGGATTCCAATTATGTCTTATTTGAGACTTCTCTTCTAGTTTTCCTGTCATCGAAATGCATCACTTACTTCTCAGCAGGAAAATTCTGGCCAGTGAATACATAGCCATAGACTCTAGAATAATTTTTGGCCAATGACACCACTAACATTTGCCCTTGACCAAACTAATGAGTTTACAAATAACTCGGTGATCTCACAGCTGAAAAATCCAATCCAGCTATGTATACTTCCTGGCAAGGCACATCTCACCAGTGATCTCACTGACTGCTGTCTCCAGGAATGGTCCTGGCCAGTGACCCCACCAAACAGCAATACTGCGGCTGACAGTAGCTAGTTCAACTTAGCCACATCTTTTCAACTCCACCATCCTTACACTATTTTTTTACCTCTCACCCACCTACAACTTCCTTGTCTATTCCCAGGGCTCATTTCTGGGAAACTGTGCTTCCCTTCAGCACACGGCACTGTGCCTCATCCCTTTTCTTGTGAATGGTGGTATCAGTACTAGGAATTGGAGTATCAGAGCCTCCCCTTTAGTTCTGCCATTGGCTAAGGGTACAGCTAGTACCTTATTCTACATGCCAAACAATTTTTCAAGGTGGCTGAAGGCATGCACAAGCTGCTCAGGATCTTTAACTTTCAATCACCAAGTCAGACATACCTTACTCTGGCCTTGACTATCTCTTTGACCTTAAATCTTGTTCAATCTGTTTAGCCAACCACTATGGTGGTTGTGAATAACAAACATTTTGGGGCAGAAGCATGTAATGACGCAGTATTCTTAATTTTCGGGACCGGGACACGTGTTTCAATTTCGTTAGTTTTTCCTAGCTTCGTAATATTTTTATCGGGTATTCAAATTTAAAGCCATGGTGGTTCGTTTCCCGTAATAGTTTGTTTATCGGGCATACGTTTGCTGTTTTACGTTTATCAGGAGTCCGGTTGTCGTTTTGTTTCGAACGTCGTAGTTTTCAGTTTTTGTTAAGCGTCAATATTAGATTAGCCTTTTTCAGACTGAGTCGTACAAATTTTGTACGAGAAGTTCGTTTATCTGTATGTTGACGGCGCAGTTTTAGTTCCTATAACGCAGTTTTGATAACGTGTGGAGAGCGTGCGTGGCCAGGCCCTTATCTGGGGAGAGGGGGGGTGATAGGGAGCACAAATACACGTGTGCCTGTCGCCCTTCAAGCAGTGGATTGAAGTCAGTTGGAGGGCAGTCGGCGGCGAAGTCAGTTGGAAGGCAGTCGCCCTTCAGTTCAAGTGGTAGAATGGTCGTCTAGGCCGTGTCGGGTGTGACGCTAACCCCCACATCGGCCAACTTGAACTTACAAGATTATTTCTCTGCCGGTGTGGGAGGTCGCCGCATTTCTCATTTCTCCAGGCCAGTTTTTTTTAAAACCGTAATAATCCATAAATGACTGTGGCTCTATTCTGCACGTGTCTATTTATCTGTGAACGTTTCGTACTCTGTATGTATGAACTTTGTATGTGAACTGTCTCGCGTAAATATTAAATAAAAGTATATAACAAATACTCTGGAACTTGACTTTATTTCATATGTAATTTGCGTCCATTTTACTGAGTCTCATGTTACTCCAACTTGAGCTAGTCGAGTGATAAGTTACAGCCAAGTGGCAACGTATAGCCAGTGTAACTGTAGCGGCCAATGTTACAAGCAAAGGACAGGACTACGGAAAATTTTGGTTCAAAACAAAGGGAGAAATCACGGGAATGCACCAACACTTCACCTACATACCTGACTTGACTTGATACATAAATGACTTGATGTCCACCTGTTTTGGGTGTAACGGGGGCTGACATCTGATCCTTTCACCCCTCTAGGGCAAGGTGAGGAAGTGTATAAACTACACTTTGCGGGTTGTACTGAAGTGGCTGGCCTGTCCTGCCAGCGAGTTTGATCACTTGCCAGGATACCTTAGGAGGAGCTGGTTTAAGGTGGGCTTAGTATTGGCATGGACAGGGGTGAATAATACAGAATTTGGGATGGAAGGGTGGAGCTGAAGTTGTTTTGACCATGTCGGTCAAAGCAGTCAGGCATGATGCAGGTGGTCTTGGTTTTGGTGGTGTAGGAGTTAGGGGGGATCCAGTAGGTGCCCAGCAGCTATTTCGGCTCCCAGCTGGTGACTGCAGTCCAGGGTCCTCCCGATAAGAACATCCCTCTATCTTGCAGTTTCCTCCCTTAGCCTAACATACACTTGGGCGTTCCAAGGGCCTGCCTCCTCTCATCGATCAGCTTCAGCAAAGGCTCTCTGGGCTGCCTACTGACCCCCCCGCATGAGGCCAACGTCTTATAGTAGGAAGGTCTTAATGGGTGTCCAGTGAGGAGAGACATTGCTGTTAAGCTCAGTAAAATGGGGAACAGCGAGGGGAAAGTTTGGGTGGGCCTTCTAGAGAGTCAATCTCTCTCCAGCAGAAATGCCTTGATGGGCTCATGGCTACTTCCCTGGTTTTCCGGTAGAACAAGCTATACGCTACAAACTGTAGTCCTCTGGAAGGTTCACGAACTTGTGTCCCTGTTAGGCCACCTCTATCTTCCTGCCGAGGATCGCCCTAGAAGTGCTGCCTTTTCGTGTCATCAAGTGATCTGCTGACGAGAATGGACAGATGTTCCCACCCTTTATCCTCCGTGGAGACTGACAAAGTAGTCTGGTGACCATATGTTGTCTCCAAAAGTCAAAACTATGTTCAGGACTAACCACAAAAACCTGAAGCACCGAGGGTGCATTTCCATTCCTTCCCTCAAAAGAGTTGTTACAGAACAGTAATGGGACAAAATGGGAAGAAAGTAGATCATAAGTCAGAAACAAAGTGATCTGAGTGAAAGAACAGCGGGACCTGGATTGAATGTGCTTATTTATTGGCAGGCCAAATATTAAAAAGTCATACTCCAACCTGTACCCAAGTTGTTGTAGGGCATACCCTAAGTTGCCAGGGGTAAAGCACGGACTGCACAGGTTGACAAAGAGTGAGGGTGATCCCTGTAGCAAGAGCGGTTGACCATTGTGGACAAGTCAACATGTGAAGAACTGTAACAAGACATTATGTAGTGGCACAAAGTACTTGGAGAACTAGGTTAGCTAGTGCAGCAGAAATGCTTAAATGAAGCCAGAAGACCAGTAGATGAAGAACCCTGTTTCAGCAGCAACAACGCCTTATGTACAGTCTACCCAAGGCCAGTATGGGAGGAGAGACAAGGAGGGCTAAAGAGAGCAAGCCACCCCCCTGCACGGTCAGACTGAGCATACGTGACCCCCTGATGGCAGAGAGCAGGAGGGGTGAAAATTATGTACCTGTCAGACCTAGGTATGCTACTGCTATGCAGGTCGCCTGGATACAAGTAGTGGCAGCACATATGACTGGCTGGATTCACATTGGGTGTGGATACTGTGGCATGTAAAGCTATAATGGCTCTGTAACAGGGATGGTGGTGTGGGGAGGGGGCTAGGGACCCAACTGTGGTGGAGGCCCCATAGAGTAACAACACCGCCCACAGCACATCAGGCTGATGGCTAAAACACTTTACCCAGTACCACAAACTATTATCTGCCATTCAGCTGTTTCCACAGGCTGGGTATGGACTCCCCAGGTATGGTCCAGTATCGAGTTTTTCCTCATTTGGCATAGACTTTCTTGAGTATGCAGCCATTCTAAATCTCAAGCTTAAATTCGACAATTACTAGGGCCACTTGATGCTAGGTGTGTCTGACCCCATTCAAGAATTATGAGGTCTGGGGTCTTAGTGGGTGGCTTAAAGGGCCCAAGTTGGTATCGAGGAGGTTCATTATCTTGCGGCTGCCACATGAGCTGGGCGAGCACCCTCTGCTTTGTGTGCCCCACCTGAGCTGGAAGTACTTGGGACGTCAACTGTCAGATTTCTCGTACTGCAAAGACTTTACCCTTCCTTTCTCCCTCTTGCTTGGAGAATTGCATCAGTATGGGTGAGGAGTGTGGAAGTGCTACAGGGATTTCTCTGCAACAACACAGAAGAGTACATGTGTTCCCTTCCCGAGGAAGATCAGGATCAGGCAAGCACCTTGCTGTCCTCTGAACCTCTGTGCCTGGTGGTGAATCATGGTGCAACATACAGAGGTGAATGGGTAGGCTCAGTGTCTATACTTTGTCTGTCTGTGCCAGGATCCCAGTTAATCACACCAACCCTCCAATTCCAACACCTGGCAGTGAATCATGATGACACGCTGGATTTTTGGGGATGGTGACTGTAGCTTGGAATTCACCTGGGTGTGACCTAGTGCCAGCTTCCGAGTACCATGCTTAACTGTTGTGACAAGGATTACTTCTCCCTCCCCCCTTGAGGTGAAATCGCCCACCACAGGAATTGTTTTGTTACAATGTGAGCGATATATCTCGTTCCCTTATTATTCACTGAGAAGTCCCTGTGGATGTGGTAGGATACTGGATTAATAGAGGCTGTAGTTTAATGACAAGTTAAATAAGGGATATTCCTTCTTCAAGAAGCAGACAAAACTCCAGAATAGAGAGCTGCAGGCTTTATTTTGAATAAATAAATATTCTCCAGTGGGAAATTCTACACCTTCGAGTCTCTATCACCAAGCTCACAAAATTCCTGTCTCGTCTGATTTGCGCAATAACGTGGCCTTAGCCACATAAAAGTACAGCTGCCTACTTTGATCTAGCTAACAAGCTTAGGTATGCAAGTCAAAGTTGCAGATTTAGTGGCAATGAGGCTGACGGCGTGGCGAGCACGGCCCCCAACACCTTCAAGAGTACTCTAATGCTAAAGAGTGCTCATCCCTAATGGATTGTTGGCTAATGATGGCAAGCGGAGTAATGTGGTGTTTGTAGGAGAGATGAGTAGGTGATGGCTGAAGAAGAACAACTGGCGATTTCCAGGGCTGCAACTCAATATATAGCAGTTCTGCGGATGTCCTGAGGTAAGCTGTATGTGGGGGTGACACACTGCTCCTTCTCATTCCCACTCAGCAGCTGATGCGCAAACTGGCTGCATATGAAAGGGGGTGGTAGTGGGTGACAACCTAGCTAGGCTGGGTTGCAAAATGGTAACTGACCACTTAGGAAGACACCAACCTCTGACCAAGTCATCTTAGATCTGTGGTTGTGGGGAAGGAAGGCATCTGGGTGATTGAGATGTCACAACAATTCCACGCCTAAGTTATTTGAGCCTAGTAACCCACACATGACTCTAAAAAGGGTGGATGACATTATGAATCCTCGAGCCCTACGTACTCTATCTACATCAAGGTGACCCAAAGCTCCTAGAGTGGTGCTTTGGCACCTGCCATCCCTGGGCTACTCGAAGGGTTTCTCTGTTCATTCTGCCTTCCTCAAAGGTGGGATGGAGCTTATGATGGTACCAAATCCTGTCCACTAGGTGGAGCATTGGACTATCTAGTGCTCAGGCTGTTTACCACAAGACCGAAGCTCGAATTTCAAAGTGAAGAAATTCAAGGAGATGGAAAGGACCTTTGGGCAGAATCCACTAGTGTCATGGTAATTTAGCTAGTACCATGGGTGATCGGGAAGGCCTACCTGAGGTTTTCTCGGGTGTCTGATCCACTGAAGTTGGACTCGTGGTGGTAGTGGTTGAAACTCTGGTTGCTGGAGGAGAACTGGAGGGGCCCTCACCCAGAGAAGGCTTGACGCTGTGAGCAGCAATACAGCTCGGGTACTGGCCTGGACAACTAGTAGAGTTTTTGATAGTGCCTCGGGCAGACTACTGGTGTCTGAGTGTAAGGATCTCTGAGGACGTAGGAGGGGAGCGGATGGAATGCCACAGTACCAGGTTGGTGCTTGGAACTGGTCAACTGTGACATTAGTCGAATGCTCTTTTGCGCTGATTGAGCATAGCTTAATCCTTGTCCTAGTGGGAGCCCACCTGCACAGTGCTGTCATATACTACAAAGGGAGATTGGGTGGTGCCATCTGGTGGGTCACCCTAAGGTGATCTGGGAACAGTTTCTTGCTGAGTGCCAAAACACTTGTTTCGACAGGTTCATGGACTAGTGTTTATATTCTTCACTTGCATTGAGCAATTAGCCACTTATCACTGACTGCTGTGCCAGAACTTGAAGGAACTAGAAGTAAATTTCTTCATCTCCCCACACAACACTAAGCAAAGTAGAGTCCAATAGCTGATCCATACAAGTTGATGCTCTTGTAAGTCAGTGTCCCTACTGACCTACTATTTGATCAAGCTTACCCTACCTACAGAGTCGGATAACCCATGCACGAACTATTTTTAATTACCTTCATGGTTTCCATAACACAGTGACTACCAGCTCGAAGAACTATGCAATGAACAATCAAAATACAGTAAACAAATAAGTGTAAGTGGGCATTTCACCCTCTGGATGAGGGAAACCTAACATCTTCATAAATTGATTGCCATGCAATGTTCACCCTCTGATCACCTATCCCCAAAAGGTTGTGAAATGATGATCCATGATTTTTATAAACCTCTTCAAATTCCTTAACTTACACCTTGCTAATGGCATGGAAAATTTCTTACTGCAATGCATAAGTAGATCACATAATCAGATATCATATGTAGACAACATCAGCTTCAGTCATTATTTGTGTTACATTTGGAAAATGTGTATTTCACAAAAGTATCAAATTTTTGATATGGAGCAAGGAGGTATCATACAAATCCAAAGCAGTGATATGCTAAGAGTATTGGGTGTCAATGCTGTTTTATATAATAAATACATAGGTAATGAAGAAGCTAGATATAAGTAGAATACAGGTATGTGCCACAAGAATGTTGAGAAACAAACTAAGAGTAAAACGAATGAACAAGATGATGACTGAAAATCTGAGAGATATTAAGGCAGAAGCCCATCCAAGATAGCATAGATAAGGTCACATGATGAGAATGGAGAAGCAAAAGTTACTAAAATAGATGTTAAAAAGTCAAGTGAAGGGTGAGAAACCAAGAAGAAGACTGAAGAAAAGAGAGTTGAGAAGGGGAAGTTCAGAAGATAGAGGAGTTAGCTGAACTGAAGTGCAAAATGAGAAGTGGTGGATGAATAGAACAAGATGGTGAAGTGTATGTTTCAGGTAGATTTGGACAATGGTTGGAAGCTGTACAAGATGATGACCATGACTTGAGAAACGCAATGTGTTTATAAAACTGTTAACCATAGGTCAATTTCATAGCATCATAAATGTACCAAAAGAAACAGAACTAATAAAATACTATTTCACTCACTCTTCAACGTCATCCCAACTGAAATCCACTGGCCACGCATGAAACTCAAAATCGTAAGCCATCAGTGATTTCTGAAAAAGAAAATGTAATAATTTAGAATAAGAGTATTAGGAAAATTGCATTTAATATACAATTATCATTTACTAAAAAAATTTCCTGAAATTCATGCACCCCCTACTATACCACAGAGCCCACAAACAGTTTACAATAGTACTTATATAAGCTTTAATTACATTTTTCTTTGTGAATCAACAAACTGTGGCAGTATCACAACCCATCATAACTTAGCAAAAGTTTGACATAAAATTATCACAAGGCACTCATTAATACATTTTCAAAGTTGTCTGCAAAAAAATTCCAATACATTCTAACAAACCCTCCACTTCTAGACCAAGCTAAATCCATCTTAAAATCTAAAGCAAATAAGACAGCACAGTTGCACCACATGAGGCTCACAAAACTCAGCAAAATAAGTAACGAAGCACTTAAATTTGGCCCACATATTTGGCAAGACTCACACTAAACAACAGTTAAGGTTCCAAGACAAGCACTACCTCCAAATTAAAAACACGGCCATAGGCACCCGCATGGGTCCATCTTATGCCAATCTGTTCATGGGTAAACTGGAACAAAACTTTCTAAGCCACTCACCAACTCAGCCAGATGCGTTTTATAGATGACATCTTCATTATCTGGGATTCAACTGAGTGCAATCTCATCCACTTCCTCAACAATCTTAACTTGCAGAGCCTGTTTAAGTTCACCTGGACCTACTCTTAAATCACACGCCATATTTCTGGATGAGGAACTACACCTTAAAATGGCAAAATTGAAACAACTGTTCACATTAAATACACCAACCAACTTCAAAACCTACATTTCGACAGCTACCATCCATTCCTTGCCAATAAATTTCTGCCTTACAGTCTTGCCAACAGAGCTGAAAGCATCTGCTCCACCCAAACTGACTTAAATTAGCAATGTGTATATACTCGTAATAGCCAAATAATTCTTCGATGGAGGCTACCCCAAGCTACTTCAACTACAGACCCTCAAAATATCAGTAACTCAAATATCCCTCTGGTTGTCCCTAACCACCCAGATTGGTCTTCAAATGACCCCCCAAACTTCGAAATAAACTGATGCACCCCAAATTACCACCTGATTTCACAGTCAGTAATATCGCTACCCCTAGGGGATCTCATCCTTGCCATAGCCTACGTTGTAGCTCTTGTTCTATACACCAGCCTTCCACCCCCTTCAACAGCAGGCTCAACAATCAGATTTATCCTATTCTGGGGGTAACGCTGTGGTTTTTCAGGTTTTATTATTGTCTTTTGGTTTTGGATTATTTGGTTGTGGTGGCGAGTCACTAATATAATTTTCAGATCAAGATTTGGAACTTATTGTTCATTATCCCTTAGAGGGTAGTAAGTATTGCATTTTGTAAATCACGTTGAACTAAAGGAAAGTATCCTGATTGGCCCTCGTCTCGCCATTGCTGATTGGATGAGGAATAAGGTGTGGTCAGCTGACAGCCAATCAGAATGCATGTTACACGAAGGGTAATGCTGAAGGTTGAGTAAAACTTTTTCCTCTTCCAGAAATAATGCCATCACTGCCGAGAACAGATGTGTATGTGCTAATAATCATAAAAATGATATNCTTTTTCCTCTTCCAGAAATAATGCCATCACTGCCGAGAACAGATGTGTATGTGCTAATAATCATAAAAATGATATAATATTATGTAATTCCTTCAAGATGTTTTAAATTTTCATCATCGATAATGGAAATTGAGTATTATTGTTNATGATATAATATTATGTAATTCCTTCAAGATGTTTTAAATTTTCATCATCGATAATGGAAATTGAGTATTATTGTTTATTTTGTTTTGAGACTACGAATGCATCAATAAAAAGTGAGAACAGAATTTCGGCATCCTAATTCAAGAGAAATGTTACAAGAGCAGCTACAACTGTGCAACAGAAAAATCTTACCTACTAGCTACTGTGCGTTCACTGCAATGCAGAGTACACTGGCCTTACCACCAACACTCTCAGACAGAGAATGAATGGTTATTGAGTGGACACCAAAGAAGTCCTAGCTGGAACAAATGTAAATTTACAGGAGAAGCCAGTTGCAGCACATGCAGCATCTCACAACCAGAACTTCGACTCCTGTTACGCAACCGAACTAGTGAGAGCCCTACAAAATTCTAATAATTAAATTAGTGCAGAACTGTGATACTGGAAACTGGTCCACTGTATACATCACCAAATCCAGACACACACCTGGCATAACCATAAGATAACTCCTCCTCCACATTTCAAATTCCTCGCCTCACTTTAGTTTGCCTCGTGGCCGCTAGGCTCGCAGTTTGCCAACCACCGCTCACCAGACTGCAGTGTGCCTGCCACTGCTTGTTGCCTGACGAAATTGACTCACCGAACGAAATGTCACGCGACGTGGAAAATATGTTACTCAGACTTTCCAGAAGTACCGCCCTGTGATGAGTACTTGTGCATTCTGTCTATGTCATCAGTAACCTGGCGGCCTATTACCGCCATACCTCTAAATACATAGTAAATATATAGTTATAGAAAGTTAAATGCCAATTACTTACAAATTAATTTTGTTTGGAGTACTATAAAGCTCTGTTTCCATAAAAATTATTTTTTCCATACATGTAGATGATATCAGATACTTAAATATGGAAGATAAGACAGCTCTATCAGATAATGTGGCACCAACATATTTAATGTGCNAGATGATATCAGATACTTAAATATGGAAGATAAGACAGCTCTATCAGATAATGTGGCACCAACATATTTAATGTGTAAAAGCCAGAAGCATAAAAAACTAATGGAGAGAACTCAAGCATAAAATTGATGAAATAATTAACAAAATGAAATAATTCATACTAAGTAAATAATATGAATTGAAATCTCATTGTAATATAAAAAAATCTGTTTCATAAACAGTCAGTCCAGAAAAAAAAAGTATAGATAAGCAGAAAACTCAGTTGATTGATAAAGGTGTAGACAAATTTCACATAATAATTTGTAATTGTGACACTTAATTGATAATGCTATAAAAATCAAAATAGAATTTAAATGAAAAGTAAATAAGTCCAGAAATGCTTAATGAGAGGTTTACAAATGTTCAGTAACTTTAAGAGTAAATCTTATAGTGTAGATCAGTAAATCTTATAACGTAGATCGGTGAAACACAATTATTTATATTATTTTTTAAGCAAGATATTTTTTTGCACGCTACAAAAAATGTGTCTACTTTCATTCTGATAAAAATTTAAGACATGGCAATAAGCAGCAAAGCAGCTTATAATGGAATTTTACTTTCCTATGGAATGTCACATTCGCAAGTTTTTTGATCCAGCAGTTACTGTTACTGGAGCCATACCATTGTTACACACAATTAATGAAATCACAAGGCTTGCAGAGATCTTGGCGGAAACGCCCTTCCCATTGCCTAACGCAATCAAATGGGGCCTCCATCATCCAGTAGTCAACATGCTGGCCAGCCACCATTGCAATATGGGTCTAATTTCAGATCAAATAAAATCAATTATATTTTTATGTCAGCAACGTGGATGTCACCACCTGCTTGCAGATTTTCACTCTGATTTCTCTGCCAATGCATTTCATTACTTAGTCATTGTCATCTCATTTCAAATATGCACAAAGAAGATAACTATGAATAACTATCACCTTCCCGGACAAAAGGACAGATCTTATTACTACTAAATAGTTTCATTTTTATGTTGATAAAAGGTGAACGAAAACTGTTCTCCAGTCCGTAGTGTCAGCTAATAAAGAAACAGAAGTTTCAACTATAACAAATGCCACACTGCCTAACGTCACAAACCTTGGTATCCTTGTTTAAATCCCTCCTCGCTGCCGTTAGTGCAGTCAGGAACGTGGTATACGTCGGATTGAGAGAACGCCCGACGCCACGCATGCAAAACGAAGCTGCCAGCACCACACCAATTCCAGTCAGGAATTTGGCAATGGTGAGCATGCCGTCAACGGNAGATGATATCAGATACTTAAATATGGAAGATAAGACAGCTCTATCAGATAATGTGGCACCAACATATTTAATGTGCAAAAGCCAGAAGCATAAAAAACTAATGGAGAGAACTCGAGCATAAAATTGATGGAATAATTAACAAAATGAAATAATTCATACTAAGTAAATAATATGAAATGAAATCTCATTGTAATATAAAAAAATCTGTTTCATAAACAGTCAGTCCAGAAAAAAAAAAGTATAGATAAGCAGAAAACTCAGTTGATTGATAAAGGTGTAGACAAATTTCACATAATAATTTGTAATTGTGACACTTAATTGATAATGCTATAAAAATAAAAATAGAATTTAAATGAAAAGTAAATAAGTCCAGAAATGCTTAATGAGAGGTTTACAAATGTTCAGTAACTTTAAGAGTAAATCTTATAGTGTAGATCAGTAAATCTTATAACGTAGATCGGTGAAACACAATTATTTATATTATTTTTTAAGCAAGATATTTTTTTGCACGCTACAAAAAATGTGTCTACTTTCATTCTGATAAAAATTTAAGACATGGCAATAAGCAGCAAAGCAGCTTATAATGGAATTTTACTTTCCTATGGAATGTCACATTCGCAAGTTTTTTGATCCAGCAGTTACTGTTACTGGAGCCATACCATTGTTACACACAATTAATGAAATCACAAGGCTTGCAGAGATCTTGGCGGAAACTCCCTTCCCATTGCCTAACGCAATCAAATGGGGCCTCCATCATCCAGTAGTCAACATGCTGGCCAGCCACCATTGCAATATGGGGCTAATTTCAGATCAAATAAAATCAATTATATTTTTATGTCAGCAACGTGGATGTCACCACCTGCTTGCAGATTTTCACTCTGATTTCTCTGCCAATGCATTTCATTACTTAGTCATTGTCATCTCATTTTATGCACAAAGAAGATAACTATGAATAACTATCACCTTCCAGGACAAAAGGACAGATCTTATTACTACTAAATAGTTTTATTTTTATGTTGATAAAAGGTGAACGAAAACTGTTCTCCAGTCCGTAGTGTCAGCTAATAAAGAAACAGAAGTTTCAACTATAACAAATGCCACACTGTCTAACGTCACAAACCTTGGTATCCTTGTTTAAATCCCTCCTCGCTGCCGTTAGTGTAGTCAGGAACGTGGTATACGTCGGATTGAGAGAACGCCCGACGCCGCGCATGCAAAACGAAGCTGCCAGCACCACACCAATTCCAGTCAGGAATTTGGCAATGGTGAGCATGCCGTCAACGGCAAAGTAACCGCGCCGGTACAGCACTGTCGCCAAGAGGGGTGATGTGTACAGCCCAAGGTTCCACATAATGAATAACTGCACACACACAGATACTAAATCATACACAAAAATTAGCACATGCAGTTTAAATTCACTGAGGAATACTGCAAATAAATTACACAATGTTTCTGCTCCTTATTTTCTAAATTCTCTAGAAATCAAGATGATAGCTTATCCCTAGATTTTAGATGTAGGCTAGTAATTGATATTTACTTTGTCATGTTTTTTTTTCTTCTCTCTTTTTGTTGTTATAAGGTTTAACTTAACAAGCTAGGACATTATTTGTACTGATCCCACCAAGAGCTAATAATGGGCCTGCATATGTGAACAAACTTGAATTATTAACACGTGGTACTGATTACCTTTAATTTGTGTATGTACTGGTACTGTTTGGATAATTTTTAATATGTCTTTACTTTATGCTGTGCTTGAAGGTAAATTTAAAACACCATGTGTACCAAGCGCTTGACAATGCTTGTTTTACTGTGTATCGAGTATGATTGACTAACTCAAATACTGTGTGCAGCAATGCTGATAGTCACCATAATATTTCTGTACTGTTCCTACAGAGTCCAGAGCTCTCGGGTACATTCATAAAATAAATAAATAAAAACAACATAAACCAAGTCTGAATAGTGAGAAGCTAATGGAATTACATAAAAATGTTATTCCATTAATTACAATTGATCAATTCATTTTGGTGAAAATAAATAACAGAAAAGAATAACTATAAAATAAATAGAAATATACAGGTAAAATGACAGGACAGTAGCAATGAGACTAGCTATACGAATTTTTGTGTTTATAAATTATCACAAGTGCTGCGTTCAGAAATAGCATAGTATTTTGAGTGTAGAAACCTTTCTGTGAAAGGTCATAAAAATCAAGAGTAAATCAATGGTTTTGCCAGAAATATGTTTAATAAAGTGTAACAAAGTTTATAATCAAGAGCTGATGCATGTTGCATGTGAATACATTTTTTTACTACAGAATACATTAATTCTAATAAGGCGAAAAGTGCAAGGTCTGTTGTAAGTGTTATTATTTTCAGTTAATATTATAGCTTCATCATTTTTAAAACTTATATGTGAATTAAAGTGATATGATTGAAGAAATATAACATGGGAATCTTAAGAAAATGGTTGGGTAAATAACGTATTGAAGAAGGTATACGTAACATAAAAACTTTATGGAAAATTTGTTAACTACTGGGTTCAAGAGTATTTCCCGATACCAAACAGGGTCTCAAGTAGTACATATGAACCTGTCCTCTCAAGTGTACTTTCAGATACCGTAGGTGTTATTTTTAAGGTATAAGTGTACTATGATACAAAGATGGGTAAATCTAAGGATACTTTAGCCCACCTGCTGAAATGTAACCAACATGTAGTTTAAAGTGTTTTCTCAGAAATTCACCACTAAGCTACTTTTTTTTGTTGTTGCCAAAAGCACAATCAAAACAACACAAATGCATGTACCAAACCTCAAAGTGCAATTTACTTTTTCAAAAAGTGTGGTTGTTTGAGGTAACATACTTATGACAGCACAAATGTGTTTGAACTATAAAATGAAATGGTGAAAAAGTGCTTGAGCAAACAAAATAATACATTTATATATTATATTTTTATATAATGTATTTTCCTCCACCCAATAAGCCCTAGAAGGTTGAAGTGACATTTGATGGTTATGCAAAGAGAACATCAGCTTCTTCACTTACAGAATGTATAATTTGGTCACCCCATTTTTCTAAGTGACCTGGTACGTAGACACTCTGTAAAAAAAAAAAAGGAAAAAAAATTACACACTAACAAGTAGTTGGGTTATAAATTATAAATACTTTACCAAACAGTACACCTCTGACTAAAATACTTACATCTGCCCTACTCGCATCGTACACTCTGTAAAGACGAGGACTAAATAGGCATTGTAACACCTCTCGAAATCCAGTCATTATTCCGGGTTTCTTCATGTACTCTTGTAACCGCAACAATGTTTAATTAGCTCATAGTCATGTTTTTGGTTTACTAAAATACCACCAACGTTAAATGTAATCAATGAAATAAAATTTCTCTATTTATTTGTAACGTAAAGATGAAATAATATTTTCCCTTATAAATTATTATCAATATGTTCATCACGTAAAAAAAAAATCAGTTAACCTGAAGAAGAAATACGGAAAACAACGGCAATACTTGAGTATTGTCATGATTTTTATGTTTGTACCCTTGCCATTGTTGTTTTTTTTTTTTTGTGTAATCAGCTGACACAAACCTATGCATCAATGCATTTACCATGCGTGAGTTGCACGGGTGTAACTGTAAAGTAATGCATAACTCTGCAAATGCGATATAAGTCAGGTTTGGCGTACTGCAGTACGGAAAGTGAGACAGACAGCAGTGTGTGAAGACGCGTTGGGTACTATTGTGTTAAGAAAATGTGAAGACGTGAGCATTTAAGGTATTCTTGCTTGTGGCTGAAAGTTCTTGTATTTTATAATGGTTAGTGAATAGGTTTGGACGGCTCTTAACATTGGGGGTGATTGGTGAAGGGTAATAAGAGAAGGCAGAGGCAGAATGGTGAGGATGAAGGGAACTATAGGCCATCAGAGATGATGAAAGAAATGGGGTGGAGCTCGTTTCAGGACAGGAGGAAAGTTCAAAGGCTGGTCAGGATGTACAGGATGATTAATTGAGAGGGAGGGACGTTTACGCTGCCATCTAAGTAAGGGAATATTTAGAGGGAAAGGAAACAACAGTGAGAAGCTTCAGAGGGTGTGGAGGAGAACGGAGCGGGGTAATTATCTAGTTTAGGGGCTTTTCTGAAAAACACAATACAAATTTAAAATTATTATATATTTCTACTCTACTAATGATGCAGAACACGAATATACTAGGGGCATTAACATCCGACNTAATCAATGAAATAAAATTTCTCTATTTATTTGTAACGTAAAGATGAAATAATATTTTCCCTTATAAATTATTATTAATATGTTCATCACGTGAAAAAAAAAACAGTTAACCTGAAGAAGAAATACGGAAAACAATGGCAATACTTGAGTACTGTCATGATTTTTATGTTTGTACCCTTGCCATTGTTGTTTTTTTTTTGTGTAATCAGCTGACACAAACTTATGCATCAATGCATTTACCATGCGTGAGTTGCACGGGTGTAACTGTAAAGTAATGCATAACTCTGCAAATGCGATNTATGCATCAATGCATTTACCATGCGTGAGTTGCACGGGTGTAACTGTAAAGTAATGCATAACTCTGCAAATGCGATATAAGTCAGGTTTGGCGTACTGCAGTACGGAAAGTGAGACAGACAGCAGTGTGTGAAGACGCGTTAGGTACTATTGTGTTAAGAAAATGTGAAGACGTGAGCATTTAAGGTATTCTTGCTTGTGGCTGAAAGTTCTTGTATTTTATAATGGTTAGTGAATAGGTTTGGACGGCTCTTAACATTGGGGGTGATTGGTGAAGGGTAATAAGAGAAGGCAGAGGCAGAATGGTGAGGATGAAGGGAACTATAGGCCATCAGAGATGATGAAAGAAATGGGGTGGAGCTCGTTTCAGGACAGGAGGAAAGTTCAAAGGCTGGTCAGGATGTACAGGATGNGATGATGAAAGAAATGGGGTGGAGCTCGTTTCAGGACAGGAGGAAAGTTCAAAGGCTGGTCAGGATGTACAGGATGGTTAATTGAGAGGGAGGGACGTTTACGCAGCCATCTAAGTAAGGGAATGTTTAGAGGGAGAGGAAACAACAGTGAGAAGCTTCAGAGTGTGTGGAGGAGAATGGAGCAGGGTAGGCAGTCTATGCTTGTTAGGTCTGTGAGGGAGTGGAATGTGTTGCGGGAAGAATTGGTTTCTGTGAGGGGGGTTGGAACGTTCAGGAAGGGCGTGGAAGAGGAGTTTGGTTGTTGAAGGGGAGAAGAGAGAGAGCTCGCCACCGGGCGGTAACCTAATTTCGGGTGTTGGTTATTATTGTTTAAAAAAATCGGGGTCTTCAGAGCCGACGAGGGTGATCAAGGTGGATATGGAGCAGCGCCGGGAGATACCTGAGAATACCCGCTGACCAGCGGCATCACCCGGCACTATTTCCAGGTGCAAAAATCTGCTTTACCTTGATGGGAGCTTAGCGCTCTACCTGCTGTGCCCCCCTATAATAGGTATTAAATACAGCTTTGGCTATACCAGCCAATATAACATTTGGTTAATTTTTTTGGGAATTATAAAGAATAAAAGCTGTGGCCATAACATGCAAATCCTTCATCATGTGAATGTGAATAAACCTTTACCCACAGGCATTGCCAGAGTTCTGGTAATGTGTCCCATTCCCAGGACAGAGGTGCCAGGCACTTAGTTTAACATGCATNAGAGGTGCCAGGCACTTAGTTTAACATGCATGGGGCCAACGCAAAGCATAGGTATGTGTATGGTTCCTTTATAAATGTTGGTTGTCATCTTCCTTGAAGACATTGAAACTGACAAATATAAAAAAAATGTACATACAAGTCTCATTACATTCTTCATTGCCTACATCTACCAAATGACTGCTCCTGTGTACATTTGAACCACTTTCTTGTCATGCTTGTGCACCTAAACTCATTACCCGGGTGCTGTTATTGATTCATTTGTCACCGGCATCATATTTTTCCCTTAAGGTCAGGTGCATTACAAACAAAAATGCATTAGATGTACTGTGATAATTCATAGAAATGNATCATATTTTTCCCTTAAGGTCAGGTGCATTACAAACAAAAATGCATTAGATGTACTGTGATAATTCATAGAAATGTGCATCAACGAAAAATATTAGGCTTACATCTAAAAGAAATTGTTCAGTACATATTTGTACATTACTTTACCAACATAGAATTTCTTTCAAACCTTCTGTTCTCATTACACAGAGGCAAGTACATAGTAAAGCTTTAGCCACATATCAGAGTATATCTTTAACTTGTAATTGTTTGTTACACTTCTATACGATTTAATTAACTCTAGTTTGACTTTAGAACAAGTGAAGGATATCATCATAACCGCCTCCTAGATCACGGATGTGAAGATGACTGACTTCTTGGCCGAGAACAACTCGTGTGGTCAGAATCTGCTCAGGCTCGTGTCCAGGGGGAATGCCATTATTGCCGAGTTGCTACGTCTCAAGGCTTACATTCCACCCGTATTCAGGTGAGTGTTGTTTGTGGTGGGTCTTGAATTTGTGGGCAGTTATCTGTGTGCAAGCTCACTTTGTTGTCAATTTTTTTTAGTATCATCACCACATTAATTCAACATGCCGTTTACTGCATTGCAGGTTGGACACGAAACAAGACCAGCAGAAGTATGGTGAAATCATTTCAGACTTCATTTACTTCAAGACTTCAGATGCTTTCGATCACAAAATTGACAACAACTCTGTAAGTTATTTTGTGTTGTGTTAATGTTATTAACAAAACTTTAGTCATGTCACTGTGNCAAAATTGACAACAACTCTGTAAGTTATTTTGTGTTGTGTTAATGTTATTAACAAAACTTTAGTCATGTCACTGTTAGCAAATATTTTCACATAAGTTACATACCAATGATATATTTTGCACAAAATATTAATGGGTGCACATAACATGTTTTTATTGTTAGAAAACCATGTCAAGTATAAAATTGTTATAGAGCACAAAAATTAAGTTATGCATTACGTTAAGCATTTATTTTCATCCATGGGAAAACCATTTTATTATCTTTTGTGGAAATATTTTTTCCTTCATTAGCAGTATAATTTTCAAACCTCTCAACTCAGCCTAAATATATGTTTCAAAACTGCTTTGCGTAGGAAATATAACTTTGAATGTACATTGAACTAATCACATTTGTTGTGAAAAAAAAATTGGTAATTATGCAGTTTAGGGGTTGTTCTGAACGAAACGTCCTTGACCAACAAAAGTAACATTAATGGGTTCTGCACAGCTTACCTTGTTCATAGTTAGGAGGGGTCATGTTAAAATAAGTAGAACCTATTTGAAGAAATTTAACAAAATTGTGAGATGTACAAGCAGTTTGGCCAGTTATGTTGATCACCATTATTAATGGCAGCGCATTGCTGATCCAACGCTACCTAGCAGCCACGGATGTCATTACGGGCATTTTAACGTTTTTAAGCAGGTCAGTAGCCATTGCGCCTAAAAATCCCTAAAATCCTAGGTTAGTTTAAAAATGTAAAATAGTGATTCACCCATCGTGTGGTTAGGTTCTGTTAGGTTAGGTAGGCACATATTACGAAATTTTGTCATACATTAATGATCCTAGTATATTCGTCTTCTGCGCAACAAGTAGAGCGGAAATATACCACTTTTCGGGTTTATTTACCACTAAGTAGTTTATCAGGAAGCATGAGCAATATGGAGAAGAGGCCTGCTTGGCTTGATTACGTGATTAAGTTTANGGCCTGCTTGGCTTGATTACGTGATTAAGTTTATTTTAGGAGCACACAATTCTGAGAAGATAGGCGCCAATTCCGGAATCATCATAATGGTTTACGTCAAAACGAAGCTAAGATTGCGCACAAATTTTGACACATGCTGACGTCTGGTAAACTAATTTTATTGGATGTAAATTTTTCTCTAGGATCTCTATTAACATTATGTGTTACAAATTATTTCTCTTTGCAATACTTAAGCTTGCCGATGTAAGATTTTACAAGCATTGCATACTTCATTACGTAGTACTTTATTTTATTTTTTTTTTATCACCCAACCACTCCCCTAAACAAATGTTGTAAGGAAGGATGGTATTTTCAGAATAAGATTAAAATTTTAACACTCTTTCACGAGGGCAGCATAAACCTGATTCATTTTGACATAATATTATTTTAAACCTTGTTTCTATATATCTTAAACTTTTAACATTAAACATCTCTTCATTGCATGTATTTCTGTTTTCTGTATGTGATTAGTTGCAGTAGATTACTTATTTACAAGTGTTTTATGTCTCGTGGTGTAGAAGTATTAATTTCTTGTTTCGCCTCAGTGCATTTTTGCATTTGTGTTTTTTTTTTTGTGTTGCTATTATCGTCATATCACTCGTGCAAAGCAAAACATCATACTCGTCTGAAACACAGACTCTCACTGCTCTGCACGTACATACGTTTAGTCAAACTTAAAAAAAAATGCTTGGAGAAAGATAAATAAAATAATAACATATAAAACTTCATACCATTAAATATAGTCCCATTTTACATACACCCACGCACCTCACCAAAAACTACTAATGCCCGTAATAATTACTTTTATGGTTACTGTTAAAGTCGGTAATATTCTGAGTCTCAATATATACTATATGTACCAACTACTATATATATGCTAGATTAAAAATTTACATTATATTAGGCGAAAATGAACATTTGCAGCAACTTCAAGACTTGGATGAGGAATTCCGAGAGAACTACCTGGAGATCCTGACCCGTTTCTACTTGGCTTTTGAAAGCATCCACAAGTATGTGAGCGACCTAAATCGCTTCTTGAACGACCTTGAAGAAGGGCTGTTCATCCAGCAGAGTCTGGAGAGTGTGCTGCTCACGGAGGACGGCAAGCAGCTCTTGGTAAGAAACAGAGCCTTTAAGACTTTGCATCGCATGCCAGTCAAATCAGCGATGCAGTCTGTCAGGACTCAGAGGACTATGTAAGACATTATTGCACGTGGATCATTTCTGATCGAACTGTTACGAAGGTAAAGTGTTAATGAAGGGTCTTGGTGTTCAACATTGTTTGAAAATTAACTCATCATTCTATTAAAATGCCATGTTCAGACCATTTTGAAATTGCTTTAAAGATAAGCGTTATGCGAAAATCTCCATTCCGTGCTAATAGGACCAGCCTTCAGTTTTTAACAAGAAACTTTGTCGCTTTGTCCTCCATCATCACAGTGGAAAATTTCGAGCAATCCTTCGAGATCGAACGCACTGCACACACTTCTAGCATATTGGAGGTGCACAGAAATGATGTAAGCTGATGACGTGAAGCGACTTGCTGCTGGGTATCATAAACGGGAGTGCTAAACTGACATTATTCTTCCCTTTTTAGTGCCATTAATGGCGTGAGCACGCGCACACAAATGCAGATGTTATACGGCAGCAGAGTTAGGCTTGCTGTGATGCACTCTCTTAATGTTCTTGTTGGTGCTAAACACATTTGTCTGTACTAAGAATCTTGAATGTTCGTGCAAACTCAGGCACATAATATATTCAATTATGGGAGGCAAAAGTATTGTATGTAGTTGCTAAATAGTGGTTAGAGTACTATTAACTACCCATAACTATAGATTTGCAATAATGTGCGAGTATAAATTGCTGCAAACTGGATTAAGTTAAGTTAAGTCAGTCTCACACTGAAAAAAAATCATGCCCTTTGAGAACTAAATTAACCAAGTTTAATGTTTAAATTTTGCGAGTGTGGAGGCCATTCTGTTCTCAAGTTGTGAGTTGGCCCAGTTTATTTTCTAGAAGCTCACACGCTCTTGTGGTTGAAGTGGGGAAATTGTTTACCTTTATGAAACTTGAGGGAAAGCATTGGAACAAAGAACTTTCTACACCAAACTTTGTTTTTAATGAGATATTACAGAATAATAATTTTATATNGGAAAGCATTGGAACAAAGAACTTTCTACACCAAACTTTGTTTTTAATGAGATATTACAGAATAATAATTTTATATTTTTATATATTTTACTATAGCTATAGTTGTTAAAGTTAATTACTAATATGTTTGTAAGTATTTATCAAAATTAATTCTGTTGTTTATGTTTGAAGTTTTAGGTGAAATACTAGAAAAAAATTGAACATGTAGACAGATGAAACAAAACAAACAGTTTTCTTTCAGGGACATTCATGTTTTTTTTGCTCATAAAATTTTTGTTTGGGTATTTTTGAAATTGAAAAATTTTGTTATTCACCTAGTGCATAGTTTGAGATTTCGCAGTCATTTGTTTTTATGTTGCTTCAGTTATAGTTTGGAACAATTACTGAAAATTATGTTTTCAGAATAATGAAAACTTAAATGATGTGCATTCACAAAGTAATAACATAGTATAAAGTTCCTTTTCTTGAGAACTCACTAATTGGTATGAACATTCAATTTTGATGAGCATGTAAACTGCCTAATCTAACCTTGTATCTATGATGGGTTATAACTACGTGATTGCATTAGGGTTTTGGAACTTGCTAGCTCACGTGATGTCCTGAACACTTGAGGGGATGTGAAGAATCACTTTGCCGCTAGTAATGAAGAATGTACTCTTAAAACAGTCTCAAATCAACATGTGACTCCCAAGTTGTTTCCACAGTGTGAGGCGCTGTTCTTGTACGGAGTCATGCTGTTGGTGGTCGATCTGAACATAGACGGTATNAGTTGTTTCCACAGTGTGAGGCGCTGTTCTTGTACGGAGTCATGCTGTTGGTGGTCGATCTGAACATAGACGGTATTATCAGGGAGAGGATCCTGGTGTCGTACTACCGTTACAGTGCACAGCGCTCCAGCACCGACAGCAACATAGATGACGTCTGCAAACTGCTGCGCTCTACTGGCTTCACCACGGCCAAGAGGGTCGCNCCGACAGCAACATAGATGACGTCTGCAAACTGCTGCGCTCTACTGGCTTCACCACGGCCAAGAGGGTCGCCAACTACCCAGACGAGTACTTCAGGTGTGTCTTTTGTTGGCGCTTTGACATTTGTGCACGTCCTGGTTGAAAGTACCTTTGTAAAGTATGTACAGTAAAACACTTTTAAAAAGTACTCTTTTAATGTTTTCCCGCTTAATTGTTTATGTAATTTTGCACCTGATGTAAATTGACCCTCGTAAGAAGTTTTTCTGGTTAATAACTCAAAATTTTTATTCCCTGCGAAAATTTCTTAAAGAGTTCTACTGTAATATTTTATATCAGTGAAAAATTGTCAAGCTGTCATTGGATTATGCATCTTTAAAAATATGTAAGCAGTCTGTTTTACCACACTACACTATTAGCAGGGTTTTTTCCACTGTATAACCAATGACAGGTAAGAGACACAGTGACCTGTTATATAAGAGCGTCCTCAAGCTCCTGGCCTTTAGTTTCATTTGAGAGTCCCTGAAGATGCATACTGAAATGTTCCTACAACTAGAAAGCTGCAGCTCCAGCCCAGGAGCCAAGAGAACCTGCCTAAAAATGGCCACAAATACCTAGGATCTTCAAATATAATACTTGATTTGAATGAAATGTATGTGTCTCTTTCATTGTGGATATTAGAATTAATGCCAGAGCTGTCAGTTTATCCCACAATTTTAGTTCAATTATGCGTGAAAAATGTTTGCCCCTCTTGTGTCAGTGTAAAATACTGGCATTTAAACAATTCCTCTTAATTTGTTAGCATATATAGAGACAGTTGTTTATTCAACTAGATAACTCAAAGGACTAACTCTGCAGGTTTTTTGAACTGCAGACTAATTTGGTTTTAACCAGTTACTTTTTAAGCTTCTTTGTAGTTTTTAATTGAAAGGATGGACTGCCACTCAAATTACTTAAACTGGATGGTGTAAAGTGGCTGTAATTCTGTGTGCAGGCGTATGCCAGTGAACACGGTTTACGTGGACATGGTGATTGGCAGGCTGCGCTCTGATGACGTATACAACCAAATTTCAGCTTACCCGTTCCCAGAACACCGCAGCACTGCACTAGCAACGCAGGCTGCCATGTTGTTTGTGTGCATGTTCTTCATGCCGTCTGTTCTGCACAACCAAACTGCTGTTCTGCGGGAGATTGTGGACAAGTACTTTCCTGACAACTGGGTGAGTAGACGTTGAAGTTCAGAGGTTGATTAAACTTATTTTAACTGAAATATTTTTCATATTTTTCGACAAGAATAAGTAATTCAAAAAATATTTTTAAAAAATTAGTAATAATATATTTAGCAGTTATGAAACATGAGTGAAGTGTATAAAATAGAGTTGGATTAATGGCAGATTGAATTGAAGGCGGGTATTAAGCTTCTCCTTCACCACACAGGAATGCCTGCAGTGTGTTATTACTGCAACTTGAAACAAAACTGTATAATAAATATTAGACATTTGCCATGTGAAAGCAAAATATTAGTGTGTAGCAACTGAAAGTTGCTTTTGGGGTATATTCATTTTCTCACAAGATTCACACATGTGTTTAAGCCATTTCATTTGTGGAAGAATCGTGGTAATGTTTCTTTCCCATGGTTTGTGTGTGGCAGGTGTTGAGCATATACATGGGCATAACAGTGAACCTGTTAGAGTGGTGGGAGCCCTACAAGGCTGCCAGGAGTGCTCTCGCCAACAGTCTGGAGCCGAGCAACGTGCACGCACAAGCACAGCGACACGCAGATAAGCTTCAGGTGAGGAGCCTTCTGCAAAGGGTGAAAGGGTCAGGAATAGCATTACATACTAACTAAAGCTGGGTGGAGGCCAAATATTTTTTTTTAACGTAAAGGGGGGGTTTTTTAATTTAACATTGATTGACTAATGTGTGTCTAACATGCTAGGAGAAACTAGAATACTTAGTAGCATGGCAAACTATGGTGCCACAAGTGCTTGTCTTAGTACACTTGTCTGACGGTCGTTGGTTGCGGATGGTATTATTCACAGGGCTGGGAACTGTCTTTGAGAAACTCGACCTCAATGACTTGCCGTTTGTCTTCCTGCTCCATCGTACTGGCTGAAGTCAGATGCAGCCCAAAGCATATGGGTTATTGGGAAGATGTGTCTGATATTTAATAATCCCTGGGACTGGGCGATCCTCTATCTCTGTGGTAGGGATGGATATAGCAGGGTTGGGAGGTTTGAAATCCCACCGGGGCCCCCACAGCCAGTGACACCTTAGACCTGCATTAAAAAAAGGTAAATAATTAAAAGGAAAGGTTAAGAGTTGACAGGAGAGAATTTAAGAGTCGTGGAATAAGGAGATATGCAAAGAAGAAAAAACTGACGAGTAAGAAATGTTAAATATTTCTATAATTCCTTTTTCTTCCTAATAATGTAAAGAACCTAGAGTCTTGATCCACCACTGTTTCTAATGGAGACCCTTACTCCTCCAGTGTCTTCTTTGTGCTGTTTTGCTTTGCAGTAACTAAGCATCGCATCTCCTTTCGTGCTGGATCTACTCATTAGGGTTGGGCTAGTCTGGCATAGCTGGAACAGCACCGTGACCATGTGTAACAGGTTGGGTCACATTATTTATTCAGGATTTCTACATCTGCAGCCACCTCACCGCCCCCCATCACAATCATTCTCTGTTCTGGCAATCTTTAATAGTTAAATTTTTTGTCATCATGGCCTTGATGTCATGCTAGTAGCATCAAAAATGACCTAAGTGATTTTTTCCTCTGAAGTGTTATCTCTTGAAACACCTGTTTGGAATTCTCTTTTCCTTTGTTTTGTTCGCTTGTCTAGACCATATTATTCTCTGTTGGATGTCATCAGAAAATACCTCTCATGTTTATTTCTTGTCAGTGATAGTGTTCCCTTTTTTTGGTTAAACTTAGTTTGGTATAAACTTCATGTTAAAATCCATCTCAGAAGCTAACATCTTTCTGTTTTTGTTAACACTGTGGACTCCCAAACCACATGGCGCTACACTCTTAACCAATATTCTACAAATTATAAATTTACATTTAAAAAATAATTTTCTTATATTTTACTTAATAACAATTAATGCAGTGTCGTAGTTTTTCATGCACGTTGGCTTTTGTTTTGTGCCTCTGTTTTGATTAAGAAGGAGAATACTCCCATGTAATTTCTTGATACAAACAGTATTCAAGTAAGGGCCCAACTTGACATGACTGTCAAATGCCTATGCATGTAGCATATAGCCGGACAACTACCTGTGGGAGTTAGCTGCAATGAGATAAGAGAAAATACATTTGTAGGCTACAAGAATTTGTCTCAAAGAATAGTGATGCAAGGAAGCTGGTGGTTGTGGCTCTCTTATGTGTCTCCCTTAATGGTGCAGCATATCTTCACAGTCCCACAAAGCAGGCTCTTTTATTTGTTAATTCATGTGTAGTATTTTATACCAGTTTTGTAGACATTCAAGAAAGAGAAATATGATAATGCCATTACAAATTACTTACAGTTGCCGAGGTACTTCCCCCACTCGACGACGGTGAAGCAGTGGTCGCCGCTTGCACTGGGTTTTTCCTAGTGCCTATGTTGCTAGGCTTGGCCACTCTATGATTAAACTATGTGCTTGCGAGCGATGGGCGAGTGGATACCCTAGTCGAGGTATAAGTGGGTGTAACGCTTAGGGCCCTGACTACCCTAGTAACTTTGGCTGGCCGGACGAATGTAGACATCTTCTTCGGCGGTGTTGGCGGCAGCGGAGATACTGCACGAGGTACGTGCCAGATGAGGTTCAGGTGGATGCTCGATGATCTGGATGCAGACCTTCTCTGGTGTGCAGCAGCCTCTTTTTTCCATGTGTAAACCTGGTTGTCAACCGAACCGCTACTCTTCAGTACCCCAGCCTGAGCTAGCCTCGACTGGGCAGTCTTGCCCCTCCCAGCCCTATGATGAGGCGTAAGGGGAATTTGGTAGACCTGATAGGTAGATAGTGGGTGGCAGTAAGGGGTAGAGACAGCCTGATGGAGAGTAGGGTGCGGAGGTTAGACGAGGTTGGAAGTCTGATCTACTGGTCTTCGCTAGTGGGCCCAAGTACCAAACTGGAGGTTACAGCAGCAGGGCTAGGGGCTTCCACTCCCGGGACTCCCTGGTGAGCGAAACGTCGTTAGCGGACTCAGGTAGAATGGGGAAATAACACTAGCGGACCCAGGTATCTGCCGGAGGGATGATAGCCCAAGAGAGAACTGCTCTAGTGAGGCCTAGGAAGGCANACACTAGCGGACCCAGGTATCTGCCGGAGGGATGATAGCCCAAGAGAGAACTGCTCTAGTGAGGCCTAGGAAGGCGGACTTCCTAAGCTGCACTTCGAGACTGCTACCAGGAGGAGAGAAAAGAAATGAGTTTGGCTCGTGGCTATCCCTAGAAGAGTCTTACCAGGACTGGTTACAAAAATAGGGAATGGTGGGAGCAAGGTGTGGGAGATAGTGTGCTGGAATAGACAACTCAACCAAGTCAGATTTANACAAAAATAGGGAATGGTGGGAGCAAGGTGTGGGAGATAGTGTGCTGGAATAGACAACTCAACCAAGTCAGATTTATGCCTGTTTTATTGATTGCTAAATCAATCACATAAACCAGTCTGTACCCTGACTGAGACCTGAAGAGCCAATCCTAAGTTGCCATCTGATTAATTTACTTGTCTCGGAAGATGAGGCAGCGGAGGGGCGGGGGAGTGAGAGCAACCCCAAATCAGCGGTGCTCATACTCGTGAAAGCTGTAGGTGAGCTACAAGGTAGCTGGAAGTGCTGCGGCTTCGGTGTGCTGGCGGGCAGCGAGACGGTGTCGTGCAGAGTAGAATTCTCGACTGGACTGCGAAAGGCAGTGACAACTTGAAGAAGTCGGTTGAAGCTCGGGCAGCATGAAGTTCTGCGAAGACGAGACGTGATGTTTGGTGGCTCTCGGGCAGAGTAACGGCGTGCTACTGAACTGGCACAAGACAGCCGTCGATGTGCTCTCGGGCAGCGTAACACCGGGCAAGTGGACTGGCATGAGACAGCAGCGAACTGAGGACTGCAGGTCCTATTTATACTCGGTTCACAGGGCCAGCGTGGGGGTTGTGGGGTGTGGAGAGAGAAATGCTAAGGGGAGGAGAGAGTAAAAGAGAGGGGCGGCTACTTTCCCTCACGTGTCAGGCGCTGGAGAGGTAGGGAGCGGTGATTTTATGCGAAGGGGGTTGCAGCACAGCGCAGGTGGCAACAGCTGGGCAGGCCATCTCTGGCTTGCAGGCGTCCTGTTGCTTGTACGGCGTAACAGCTCTTCTTAGGAGGGAGCCGCGACTGTGGCGAGGCGAGATGACATTACATGATGACGTCACTCGTAGCGCATCATAATCACAGTCTAGTACTTGTAAACAGGCGCACTCACAAAGAAGGGCAACACAGTTTTGATGCGGTTGTGCTATTCCGTGAAAAATGTGTCATCCTTCTTTGTGGGTGTGCCTTTTGACAAGTACTAGACAGTGAGTACTTGTATTTCTGTCCTTTTTTATATTTACAGCTGTGAAAGTTTGGTTACGGAAGAGAATGTTGTTGGTAATTGTTTTCATGCACGTTTGCAGAAACTGATACCTCAGACTCAGCAGCTGATGAAGGAGGGTGCTCTTGTGGAAGAGAATGTCCTAGACCACGTGAGCAAAGTAATCAACATTGCTCGAGAGTGCAATGTGACNAGGGTGCTCTTGTGGAAGAGAATGTCCTAGACCACGTGAGCAAAGTAATCAACATTGCTCGAGAGTGCAATGTGACTCTCCGCTGGCTCATGCTACACACTTCTACACCTGTCACAGGTACATAAGGTTCTTTTGCATTTGAAGTTATGTCACTCTTTAAAACTTCAAAAATGCATAACTATTAAACTAATAGACCGATTTACATAATTCAAACTGGATGATGTTAGAAATTCAATGCAGATTAGATGCATAACAGATATAACAGTTAAATAACAACTTTTTTTACATCATTATATACGTGTACAAGAGCCTCAAATTCCATGAATCTCAGATTCCTGAAGCAATAATGTGTATATGTGTATACACCTGCACCATGCAGGTACAGACCTCGGGAGGGGAATATGTGTATTCCTCCCATTGCCCCCTTTTACAATAATATAGTATGTAATTTTCATTATATGTAAATTCTGCAAAAGATTAAATATTACTATTTAAATAACATATAAATTACTATTAAATCAGTATTTATATATAATACTATTAAAACATATTTTACAAACTTTTAATAACTTCACAAATACTTACCTACATTACCATTTCGCTCCAAAAATTTCTAAATCTGAAACCTTGAGTTTCTAACGTCTGGTCGGGCGGGTTTTAAAAATAGATCTGTAAGGTCAGGCTGCAAAATCCCATAAGAATAACGTGTGTCCCATAAGCTGGCAGGCGGTGCTTATATTATTAGGGCACCACGTGCCTCCATCTTTTGCATTTGATGTTATGTCACACCTCGAATCTTCGGACTGGTTGTTATAACGCCCTGTCAAACTTGTGATGTTACATGTACAAGTTCATTCGCCACCTAACAAAAGTCCCATTCGAAGAAAAGTAAAAAAATTTAAAAGCTCGGATTACATGTAAAATTAACAAATGCTGTGATCAGCTAAAAATTAATTGTTCAAGGTTTTGCAAATTTTAGAAAAGAGGAGATACCATTTTGCTATGTGCGATGGCAAATTTATTGCTTTGAAAATGTTGTCTGCGTATATCCTTTAAGCAGAATGCAAGCCAAAATATTAAAAGGATGGGGGTTTGCGATAAAATTCTGGTGTAAGGTCTGGATACTTTTAAAAAAATTACAAACTTCCACGGAAAAAAATTTTGAAATGCACCACAAGTAATTTGAAACTTTTTTTATATTAATTCTATACACTTGTGGTTTACTTACTTTTTTTATTATACTGAAAAAGTGGTGTTGTATTAGTATGTGCATTAAATTAAAGGTAATGACATTGTGTTTGTACAGAACTGATTTAATAATTTGCTTTACTCGTAATTATCATAGTATTAATTCTAACTATGGTGATGTGTGAGTTTTGTAGGTTGGGATGGAAATAAGCGGTGCAAACAGTTAAGAGAACAGGTGATTGCTGATGCCAAATACAGCCCACAGCAGGTATTTGAGCTACTTCTGAACACTGGCCAATTTGAGCTCAAGTTGAAGGAAATGTTCAAGCAGGTAAGATGTGGGTCTGATTTTCACATAAAAATTTATCATTATTTTGTGTAACTTTTATATTTTTATCAATTAACCAAATACCATTGTCATGTGTCACAGTGCTTAGTCAATATATTTCTTTGGCACCCACAGTCCCTTTTGCACACTGTTGCACATGAACTGCACAAATTTGCAGCACTCCCACCTTAAGGTTTCAGAAAATGCAGCGAAAGGAAAGTATGATCTCTGATAGAGGTGCATGGTTGCATTTGATCACAACAGTTATATGATCTTGCCATCCAGTCCTCCAAAAGTGCAAAACATGAAGAGTCAGTTACAAGGGCACACTACAGTTAGCACTGCTGCCACTTTAGGTTCTCGTTTTGCACCTTGATAAGTTGTAGAGGAGTGGACAAGCCCGTTACTGGGGACAATCACAGTTACTGATCACTCAGTCTTTTATCTTTTACAACAGACTGAAACTTTCTTTATTACACTAGCACAGTAAGAGATACTTGCCAACTGCTGCCAGTTCCAGTTTGCAGCCACCATTTTATGTGCTTTGTGGCAAGGCGTATGGACCAAAACCAACATTATGATCTCCCTCTTACTCCTCTGCCTTGCTCCTCAAGTAGTAAGGAAGCATTGCACCTCAGAGTTCAGTTTGTCCATTTACAGCCGTGGCTCACTGTAGCTCCTGTGTATCAACATGTTGGCAACATGCTAAGTCAACAGACCTGTCTTGAGAGCCTGCCAGCCTCGTGGACTTGTGTCCATTGGCCTGCCTGTGTCTGATGGTTTCTGATTATATCAACTGAGGCATAGTAGTAGTACTCTTGAAATGAGCCAAGCTGTAATGTTTCACTGCACAACAGAAGGAATTATACCTTGCAAGGACTTCTATCAACATGCACTTGGACATCTCAGAGGACTACATATATCAAGCTTCTGGATTTGCAGTGCATTTTAACTTTGGTTCAGAGGGATATCACTCTTCTCATCTGTGTCAAGTCAGCTTTTGTATCTCAGAGAACCAGCTGAGATGTGGGACAGGCACATCAGCTCAGAAAATGTATTTGGTTCAGTACCTGTTGACGCATGACGTCGGGTGACTGATTACATCATGTTCGGGCAAGGTTTTAGTGTGTCGGTCAGACACATGGGTGAAATATGACTGGACTGACTTTATTGGCAGCTAACCGGACCCTGGCCGGTATATAAGCTGGGACGCGTTGCTTGACGGCACAGCACAAAGTCTGGTGTGGACTTAACTGTCCTTTGTACTACTGATTTGCATACAGTCACTGGTTTACCTGTTTTCGGCATGGCCCAGGGTAGCTCCTGACTCGACTGCTATTGCTGCTGGTGCTGGTTGGAACTCGTGCACAGTCCATGGGCGAAGGTGGTGCTGCAACTGGCAGTGCTGGTGGGGGACCGCAGAGGGCTATGGAAGTCCTTGGCTGAACCTCTCGACGATGGGATGTGGCTAGCCGACGGTCTTGTGGGGTAGTTGAAAAAAGGAGCTGGAGGGAACAGGGAGATGTGGCCTCTCCAGTTGGCGGACGGATTTAGCTTGTTCCCGAGGGGTTAAACTGCAGAGGTCAGTTGGCGCTTGGCTGCAGTTCACGCTAGACTTGGAGGCAGTAGCTGTCCTCTTCGCTCTCCACTTTGCAACACTCCTATGGGTGTATGACATATAGATAGGAACTAAGGTCTGCCATGCTAAGGAAGAGCAGGTGACGAAGATCCCTAGCTAGGTGTAAAGCCAGTCAAGGCCAAGCCAACCAGAGTCAGACCCATTTACACCAACCAGCAAAGTTCAGTGCGGTGGGTTACCATGTATATCTGACAGCGACGTGGATATGGTCCAAAATGGGTCAGACCTCCAGAACCAGTCTTATCACTCCTTCCGGCGAAAATAGCGCGGTGGACGGAGTGAATTGATTGGACTGGCTGACTAGCCGCCTCTTGGATTGAATTTCTAATGGTTGTGACTCTACCGTACATGTGCACCAGGTACCTTGCCGTATCTGATTCACAGTATGGGTGGCCGTCTAATATGTGTATTTGAAATATACGTGCGTCCGGTTAAAAGAGCTTGCAGTCCTTCTCTAGGTTCAGCAAAGAGGGTTTCAAATAACACTGTCTCCTTTTCCTTGGTGGGCCGATGTCTACTTGGGATTAAAGTCACAGTGACCTAGAAATGAATACTCAGAGGTTAGGTAAGATTACGTGTTTATTCCCATGAGAAATAGACACAGTGTACTAACTCGTAACTAAAATGAACTTAAATGGAAGTAAACTACACTAAAACCAGGTGAAGGGGACCTGGGTCTAAACTAGACAAGAGCAGATGCGGCTAGGTAGCTATAATACTAACTGACCCTAACTAAACCGAATTCTGTTGTCCAAAAGGGACTCTGGTGTCACTATCAGAGAGGTAGTGAGTGTTAAGGAGGATGAAGACTTCTTAGGGGATTGAAGGTCTGGAATATCTCCTGAAGAGCGGTGTTCCTTCGTGAGGAAGGTGGTTGTAGCAGAGAGCTCCAGAACACAAGGTGGTGGAGCGAGCTGCTAAGAATCAACTGACATTTCTGGGCCGTGTGCTTGCCTATATGGACGGCCGGCTGCGGGCCCTTTGGCTCTCTTCAGCCGGTTGGGTATCTTTGTGCTAGAGCTCCTCCCTTAGTGGCGAGGACCGCCATCTCTTGGGAAAGACTGGAAGCAGGCTTCCCTGCTATGCTGAGTTGCATCGGATACGCAAGCTCACGCGCAGCGTTGGGCCATTTGGCTGGTTTCTATCACACGTAGGGGGATGGCGTGGTGTCTGACATGCAGGTGAAAACAATCTTGGCTGCCGTGTCCATGGGTGCCCCTTGCCTAGGGGCGTGCTGGTAGGTTCTGGTAGCAAGTCATTCAGGGTTCAAACCTTGCCAGGGTTTATGACGTGATGACATGTGAAGTTGTGTGTATATGNGGGTTCAAACCTTGCCAGGGTTTATGACGTGATGACATGTGAAGTTGTGTGTAGTGTGTGTGTCACTACACGTCACTGTAATAGGATGAGTGTCTAAAAAGTTTTTGTAGCTCTTTTGATCATGGGGCATGGCTCAGGTGAGGCTTAAGGTTGCTGCCTACCTGGCACTTGAATTGTGTAGCATAATTTTTGGAATTCACAATTTTTTTAAGAAACCACTAAACGTGTGCCTATTATACCCACATATGATAAAAAAAAAAAACACATTTCATANTGTGTAGCATAATTTTTGGAATTCACAATTTTTTTAAGAAACCACTAAACGTGTGCCTATTATACCCACATATGATTAAAAAAAAACACATTTCAGATGAGGTACAAATACGTAATACTGTCAAAGCATCATTCACATTATAATGCTATTTCCGAGCCTTCAAACTTACCAAAAACTGGCTTTTTCACATTGCTATCTTATGATATACTGGTTAGAAATATGCAAAGAATTACAAGGATCTGCACTGAACTTTGCTTCGGACTTTCCGGCGATAAAATGATAGGATCACCGCTTGAAGTCCCACAGGTACACGCAGTACAACAAGAACACTGCACGTCAGTTCAGCACCTTGCATGTAGGAGTGATACGACACTAGATATGCATTTCAGTATCGGCCTTATCGCTCTCGTGCTTCTGAGCTTCAAATCCATTAAAAAGTCACAAGTAGGCAGCGCCTGTAAGTAAAAGGCACTGCTTGCTGTAAGTGGAACCTGTGAAACATAAGGTAGCTAAGGAGTATTAGATGTGAGGTTTTTCAGATCCTGCTGATATTACATGCAACTTTTCATCTTTTCCTTTTTGTCTTGATAGCTTGAAGCAACCATTTTACTAGGTAACAACCCTGGGAACATCACTACAGACAGTGTCAAAGAGAAGGCACCTTCCAGCTGCTGTAAACTGCAGATTGACTTGCATTTCTGCTTTGCTGCTGACCCATCACCGTATTTGTGTCGAACTAGCATGTTCATACTCTTTTGAGTTATGTCTTCATCTCCAGAAAGGATAAGATATTCGGCCACCCACTAGACTGTCTCCTGTACGTCAGGGTTTCCTCCATCTGTAGGCCTGGTTTTACATGTGATAGCTGACACATGGGTATCTGAATGCCTACAGAGGGAGGAATTGTGAAGTGAGCTTTTGTCACACCTTCTTTTCAACTATAAGGNCCACCCACTAAGACTGTCTCCTGTACGTCAGGGTTTCCTCCATCTGTAGGCCTGGTTTTACATGTGATAGCTGACAAATGGGTATCTGAATGCCTACAGAGGGAGGAATTGTGAAGTGAGCTTTTGTCACACCTTCTTTTCAACTATAAAGAGACATAATTGTGGTAAGTGTTAAATAGTGCCCAACATTGAGCCCCTCGAAGAGTTTATCATATGATGTGCCAATCTCCAAGGGTAGAGGCACAGGGCAGAGTATTCTTAGCTAGGGTATGACAATTATCAAAGCAAATACTTTTAAACTTCATGGAACTAAATGGGAAAAAATTTTGCTTATGTAATGTGTGATCTGTTTTATGTATTTTGATAAACTGTCATTTTTTTGTAGTTTTGCTTACATGGAATATGTTTGGATTTGTCGCAGTTGCTTGCAGAGAAGGAAAATAAGTGGGAGAAGTTTAAAAAAGAAGGTGTGGAGAGACTGACAGAACTTGCAGATGTCTTTTCTGGCACTAAACCACTTACCAGAGTTGAAAAGAATGGTAAGGGATAAAAATAGCTGATTTTTTTTATTTTGAATTGAGACAAGAATACCATTCCAACTGGTAAAACTTGTCCTATTTCTTTTGAAGCGAGTACAGAATAACATTGCATTACATTTAATTTACTCTTGATTGCATTTCTTTTATCATATGTCATATTGTCATATGTTATCAGATAATCTCAAGACATGGTTCAATGAAATTGCGAGGCAGATTGACTCTCTACGTTTGAATGAGACTTCGGCAGCTGGCAGGAAAATCGTCCAGCTGATCCAGGCTTTGGAAGAGGTGCAAGGTGAGAAGTAGTGGGCATTGGAGAAGATTGTTCATTAAACCCTCTATATTTATTATTTTAGGTAGTTTTCTTAAAATTTTATGTCAGTATTAAAATGTGAAGGTTGCAAGTAGGCCACTAGGCTACCAAAATATATATAAAAGAACAGGAATTCAAGTACTCACAGTGTACTTGTCGACAGGCACACACACACAAGAAGGACGTCNCCTCTATATTTATTATTTTAGGTAGTTTTCTTAAAATTTTATGTCAGTATTAAAATGTGAAGGTTGCAAGTAGGCCGCTAGGCTACCAAAATATATATAAAAGGACAGGAATTCAAGTACTCACAGTGTACTTGTCGACAGGCACACACACAAAAAAGAAGGAAGACACATTTTCCACACAGTTGCGCGATCGCGACGTTTCACGTGCTAGGCCAGCTTCATGAGACTGCGAGTTGCAGTATGGTGGAAGGGCGCTGTTGGTAGTAAACCTAGCGGCCAGGTGGCAAACTAGGGTACGGCGGGAAAATTGAACGTTTTCCGGTATAACTGAGGAGTGTGGTTTGGAGCTGTGATTATCTTATGTTGAGGCAGCCGCCTCACATCTTCAAACCACACTCATCATCTATACCTGCAAATTTTAAATTTTCCCGCCACACCCTAGTTTGCCACCTGGCCACTAGGTTTACTACCAACAGTGCCCTTCCACCATACTGCTGTCTCTTACAACTCGCTGCTTGATGAAACTGGCCTAGCCAGCGAAACGTTGCAATTGTGCAACCATGTATTAAAATTTTAACTTTGGGCAATAAAGCTAATATTTTATTTTGCTTAAATTCTGATACCTATTTAATATCTGCACTGATTCTCACAGTTAATAAATTAACTTTTCATCCTTCACTCTGCTAGCCAGAAAAGTTGGTAGAAAGTTAAGTTATTAAAATTACGCTATTTATTTCCAATATGTCGATTTGAAGTAACTGTTATCTTTACAGAGAACTGGAGATATTGTAAGTGTCATTGTTGTGGGACTAGTTTGGCAGAATAGACCACTGAAATGATTACCCTCATTCAGTACAAACACCATCGTTGGTTGCAACCAACGCGACTGAAATGCAACCTTAGTGTTCTAAACAGGCTTTTGAAGGCATTGATGATATCTATTGGTGTTTTCAGGTTTTATTCCCCTTCGCAGGTATGGATAGTGAGCTGAGTAGACCAGGTAGAAATAATTAAAATTGGTTTCCAAGCAGAAGTATTAGTAAACACATGGTCGCAGAATAAACTCAGTTTATCAAATAATGCTCGTGTAGTACTATTGTTAGGTGTACAGAATGAAAATACTTGAAACAAATTTTTATTATACAAAGTAGGCAGAATGCACAAGTACTCACAAGGCAGTACTCTTGGATAGACACACATAAACAAAAGTCGGACGAACACCTTTTCCATGTGAATGGACGGTCGTGCGACGTTTCTTTATAATGTAATAAGTAGCCTAGCAGCCTGTTCCCACCATTTCTCGAAAAAAATTTCTTTAAGCATATGTAACCACTAGTACCAATGCCTGCATAATGACAAACTAATTGCGGTAATAACTTCATTAAATAACTTGTGAAAGAGAAAATAAGAAGTTGTGGGGTATCAAACACAACATTTTGCAAACATTTCAAAGTCTAGTTTTATGTATTTATGTAAATAATGCTGATACCTACGCAAAAATTTTTGTTAGTAAATTAAATTAACATTTGCACTCATATGTTTTCTGGATTTGAAAAATTATTTTTGTTAACACTTTCTGCATTTAAGTTTTTTACCGAAATTAAAAATGAAATTTCCGATTTTTTTTTTATTGTTTTCTTATACTGAATCTTAGCGAAACCCTACCTGCTAGGAATGATTTCCGCATTTGAAAGTTTTGTTCTTGATTATCAGTACGTATTTACTTGTCTATCTTAGTGTGACTAATGTACGTACCATCATCTTCCAAGGGGAAAGTGTGAATAACATCTTATTTTGCAAAGCAAATTTATTGGGCATGACTGCTGCACGACCAATGACTAGTAGTCGCTGTTCTCTGGTCTGTTACTCCAAGCTACCACAAGGTACACCCAAGGTGTGATGACAAACTTAAATTACAGTTTGTTCACACTAGTCATGCACACAGTCCACATTCATGCTTAAGTCCTGATACAACATTCTCAGTAGATATGTGCGCAGTTTACAGTGGGGAGTGCACCAGAGGAATGATGAGAATGTGTTCCAGAGTTCCACCAGCTGGAGAGCAACCTTCAAGTGCGGCAGTTTCTGGCCGACACGTGCAGTTTCCTACACCAGATGATACGCACTTCCAACATCAAGGAAGAGGTTCTGATAACCCTGCATATTGTTGGAGACTTAAGCTACGCCTGGGAGACCATCGATTTATTCACCACCTACATGCAGGAAGGCATCAAGAAGGACCCTTCCTTGGTCATCAAGCTCAGGGCAACTTTCCTTAAGGTGGGCTACTATTTTGTGCTCCATTTTAGTTCATGTGGAACTGAATTTGGTATTGAAAATGAGTTGAAAAAAAATACAGCATGTCTAGCCAAATATATACCTTGAACGTATGAAGTTTACTTTTTAATCACATGAAATCTAAGAGTATTTTATTGGATAAGAAACTTATTGATTGGTATTTGCGGTCTTCCAGTAAAGTTCATGTGATTTTTTTAAATTTTGTACTTTTTTAATTACCATTTTTTTTGTGCATGTTACACCTGATATCTTAATAAAATTAACACGCCCGTCGTTTTCCTGTGTAGTGTCCGCCACAGTTGCACTTCCCTGTATGGAATGACTGTGACACCACTGGGTCCATGTCTTGTTGGTCTCATGCGTGGCAGACACATGCAGTTGAGTTGGAAATGCATAACCACAGCCCTTCCTGCTGCCGTGCCGCCAGAGGTAGCGAGTGCGCAGCCCGGCCACGCAGGGGGTTGGCTTGCTCTCTCGCTCCACCCTGCTCCTCTTGCTCAACACTGGTTGTAACGTATATAAGGGGCTCTGCACTCCTGTTCATCTGGCCTGACATTGGCCTGTCCCTCTACCTCGCCTCAGCATTCCTGCTGTTAGCTAGTGTTAGCATTCTACCAGTCTACTGCACAGTGACACACAACCCACTTTAGTTTCACATGTTGACTCATCCATGCTGGCTTACAAGCCTTGCTACAGGGGTTACCCTCGCCCCTGGAGTATGTCTTGCATTTGCTGCTGGTCAGTAAACAAGCACATGAAACCGGGGAAATTTTATTATTTCTCAGCGACCTGTATTTCTTAGTCTTCAACCTGCTTTATACCTTTTCGTCACAAGTCTGCAACAACTCTTCGAGGGAAGTCACAGACTGCCCTTCAAGCTTCGTTGGTTAGACCAGTACTCTGCTCAGATGTTGGCGATGACGTACAGCGATGATCCCTCTTCGTCAATCTCCATGAAGGACCGAGTGTGGGAACTTCTGTCTGCTTCTGTCAGTGGTTAACTTGATGGTGCAAACATCCCGCACTTCTTGGGTGAACCTTTTTGATGAGGACTTCGGTGTGCTAGTGACAACCTGCTCTTCCGAAACACCCAAGAAGGGGCTGCGAGTCTGTCAGGGTACTGACACTGGAGAGAGGTCAGCTGCCAAGAAGGTCCGCCCAGGTTTACCGTACGCATTACCCCCAGCTTTCAGACCTGCAAGCCATGCCCTTCGTCATGAACACCCACTCCAACCTACTCTTTATATGGTGTATCATATGCCTCACCTCGGGCTGGGGATCAGAAGGCAGCCAGAAAGTCAATATTGAAAGTGGTTTTTCAGAAGGAAGGGCCTTTGTATACATAAAACTCAGGGAAGATGCAATGAGGGAGCGAGATGTGCTCATTGGAGGGACACCAGACTGCAGTTAGCAAGTCGGTCCTGGTTTCAATGCAGGATATTTGCCAGTGTGTTTCTCCATGCCGCCTACTCCTCCGAAATCTAAACCAGCTGCTCCTCGACCAATCGCCCCAGCTCCAAGATCCTTGGTGCCAGTCTGCACCACTATTTGGCTATTCATTAAATCTGCACTACCTAAGGCTATTCAGCAAGTAGTCAACCTACCCAGCAAGTCAGACCTGTCCGCAACAAGCGAACCACCAATTATCCCTGTAAATAGGGCTCATGCTTCCTGGCGTCAACACCCAACGCAACCTAAGCCGTCATTGTTCCTGCACTTTCCTCCATACTGCTGCATCTTTTAACATCTTACTTTTAGTGTATTACTATTAGCATGCAAGTCATACCTGTAATGATACATTTTTAAAGCTTTCATCAGTATACATTAGGAATAAACACATTGGCATTGCCTTACTGTCGTGGCCATGAGACTCGAGCAACTCATTGTCGCCTACAACTCATTTGTTGGTACTGTATCATTAATTGGTGTCATCATTCAGTAATAAAATTACTGAGATTTTATAAAAATTTCTTGCCTTATTTGTATTCAAATTGCTTATTTAACAGACTGAATATTTACCTAGTATAATGGACTTTTATTATACTTTTCTCAAATAGGGTCATATTTGCTAACCACTACACACTTGCCGCATTGAAAGACTACAGTAGTATGATTGTTTCCATGGCAGAAGTACCATCGTATAATTATTCAATTAATACTTTTTTTATGTTGCCGCTATTATCATCTTCATAGTAAATACTTGCCATCTCAACCTCGACCACCTAAAGTGTCTGTCTGCTTTCAAATCAAGATCTTCATTATTTTATTCTAGCAAAATTTTGTATTGTGATTTAAAATTTTTGTAAATTTGGATTTTGTGTGCCCACATATAAAACCAGTCAGAATGTAGACTTACGGAGAGGTTGCCATCTACCTAATTTGTTTGTTCCACTGCTTTCCTCCCATAAGACAAGGTGCATTCTGACAGGCTAAAAATTCCTTGCCAGCACCCACCATTTAATTACTTTGTGTTCATTTATTTGCTGCACATACGTGTCACGGCGTAGTACTACGTAGCTTTATCTCTTGTGTTCATTTTTGTTATTCTTAAGCATCCTTTAATTATTTAATTAGGATTATAATTTTATATTATCCAATTCCCTCTACTTACCCTCAACTTCTACTTCAAATTCCAGAATGAACTTCCATGTTAGCCTAAATTCAGACAGTGTGGTGTCAGTAATATACTGTATTGAATATAGTGAAACAATATTCTGAAGCAGCGAACTGCCCTTCCGTCTCTGGATTTTGTCTACTAATGCAGTAAAACCTTCTTAATACCTTCTGATTTAACACTTTCCTGTATTTTACTCCAGCGGTCTTTATTCCAAATTAATCCTGATACAATATAATTTTCTATTATTTTTTTCTTGCTCGATTTTTTTTTTTTTTTTTTGTTTCAGATTACAATATTCAGAAGATTATTTTTAAATGTAATGAACAAGAGTTTTGTTTCTATATTTAAGTAGTTCTTTCTTGCTGCATACGTAGTTGGCTTCTGCCCTGGAGATACCTCTGCTGCGCATCAACCAAGCGAAGAGCCAGGACCTGATGTCCGTGTCCCAGTACTACTCTGGCGAACTGGTGGCCTACGTGCGCAAAGTCATCCACATCATCCCGGAGACCATGTTCGGCCAGCTGGCGCGCATTGTCCACCTCCAGACGTCTGTCATCAAGGAGCTGCCCACCCGACTTGAAAAGGAGAAGCTGAAGGAGTATGCCCAGCTGGACCATCGGCTTGAGGTAGTCCATTCACTTTAACTTCATTATTTTGACTCCTTTAGCAATGGGTGTATGGTGCTCTGGCTCAAGTATCCCTCTAGAGACAAGGCAAACGGAGTCTCCTTAACAAGGTGTCTAGCCTATTAGCTGGGCTATATGAGCTGAGCTGGGATCTCTGTGATCCTCCTTATGGCAGAAGGTGGTGCAGTGTGAAATGCTGTCTTGGTATGTGTCCTTGTGGGGACGTAGTCGGCAGATGCTGGATGAACTGGCTAACGAGCAGCTGGGCGTGAGGCACCGTCAGGCTGCAGATGGGTTGGTGGGTCTGGTGACACTCTCAGGCTGACGTCTCGGTGGAATTTATGGTTCAGCAGAGAGCAAGAGGTTAAGCTGGTAATGAAGGTTGGCCATGCATAGGGGTGGTTACCCCCTCCTGCCAGCCATCTCTTTTTGCCCCTTCGCTTGCCACACACTCAGGACGGTAGAAATACTGCTGTGGTGGTAGTTGTTCCTATGTCATTCACACAATCTTACCAACATCAAGTTCTAGCCTTACCTGCTCACTTGTTTATACTTGTGTTTTTCAACGCATACCGCCGCTTGTGCTTACAGCAACAATCAGCTGAGAGTCTTGAACTGTCACCCCGAGTGGTANGTTTTTCAACGCATACCGCCGCTTGTGCTTACAGCAACAATCAGCTGAGAGTCTTGAACTGTCACCCCGAGTGGTACATCTGCGGCAGACTATCATTCAGAGGTTTCTCTCACTCCGAGCTTTGCTCACACCCATGTTACAACTGTAGCTGTAGTGCACTTCGCAAACCTGTCCCTTATCCTTCAGACACTAGTCTCTCAAGATCTCAATTTTAAGAACTGCCAAAATATATATCTATCTCTCTCCCTCCCCTTCACTTCCTCTCTCTCTCTTCTTCTCCCTCCTCCCCCTNTGTCTTTCTTTCTTTCTGCACTCACTCTTCTAGGCACCTGCCCGGCCAATGAGAAATAGTTTTGATTGAACATGCCTTCCATAGGATGCTCTCACCTCTTGTTAAAGTTTATTGTATTGGTTGCTGGCAGGGAACGCTGTCCCTCTGGTCATCACAATGGCAAGGGGAAAGAAATTTTTTCCAGGGTCCATAGGCTCGAGAAGAACAAACATTTGAGGTCTCCGTGGGACTTGGACTACGAGTTGATCGCACCGCTCATCTAAGAACCATTGCGCCCTCAGTGGGGAATGCTGGGAATCCAAGAAGCAGTTTGGCTCTGTAATGGTTACATCACTCGCCCAACTCTTGCCGAGGAAGAACAGGAGGCCCTCTCCCCGAGTCGCTATAGGCTCGAGCATCGACATGTTTTACTCATGGTTTACCAGGTACTGTTGCCACTGTCCCCAACACCACTGAAGTGACAACCTATTGCCACCTCACAGCTTCCAGTTTCACCAGCTGTGCAGAGACTCAAACTGGATCCTTCCTTGCCCTGCACCCCGAACTTTGTGCCTATATGAGCAACTGCGGGGCCGGCATTAAAACCTGCCTCACCACCAGGGGTCTGCCACATTATAAATAGAGATACAGTACCATGTTGGCATACCTGTTACAACTATCCTTTCGGCTTGTTCCGTTACAGTTCAGTCTTCAAATTGCAGTCTTTTGAGAGTGTATCCGAAGTTAGATTATTGTTTGTTGCGAGATTTCTTACTTGTGTGGTGATTTTTTTGTATGCGTTTCTCTTTGCTTTTTAAAGTGTAAGAGTACTGTTACGACAACAAGCACAATGGTTTGCTTAACACTTGGTGCTGCTAGTATGGTTACCTTAGTGCTGCAGAAGTTGCACCATCTTTTTGTGGCCATTTTCATTAAAAACTAATATTTTCAATTGAACCGAGAAGTTTTTAAAATACGGAATTAGTTTTGTTCCAGTTTTGCAACTAACGTCACTTCAAAATATTCTGAAACTTTGTTAAAGTTCAGAAGTAAACAAAAGAACATAGCTGCATACTGTGAGTAGGTGTATGTTTATCTTTGTTTCAGATTGTACATTTTTAACATTCGATTACAGTGTGGTTGAACTGTGGAATAATTTATGGTAGTGATGTGCTTAAAGCAGTTGTCCCTGGGNATTTTTAACATTCGATTACAGTGTGGTTGAACTGTGAAATAATTTATGGTAGTGATGTGCTTAAAGCAGTTGTCCCTGGGCCATTAGTTTTAAGTAATGTTTCGGACAACATTNGAAGTTCAGAAGTAAACAAAAGAACATAGCTGCATACTGTGAGTAGGTGTATGTTTATCTTTGTTTCAGATTGTAAATTTTTAACATTCGATTACAGTGTGGTTGAACTGTGGAATAATTTATGGTAGTGATGTGCTTAAAGCAGTTGTCCCTGGGCCATTAGTTTTAAGTAATGTTTCGGACAACATTNAATAATTTATGGTAGTGATGTGCTTAAAGCAGTTGTCCCTGGGCCATTAGTTTTAAGTAATGTTTCGGACAACATTCAGGGGCATGATCCTTAACTGACATTATAAATTACACAAATGAGAATGTATCACCTTGTTCATAAGTATGTTTCACTATCAGTTAATAATCCTAACCAGTAAAAATTATATTAGGTTTTTTATGGTTTGTACATTCTTATTCCAACACTCAGGTTGCACGCACATTCAATCCTAACCTAGCTTGAATTGGGCAATTTCTTGTTTGTAGTGTTTGTAAATAAAATTTTTGACAAAAATTTGTGTTCTAAAAGTAAGTTATCAAAATACTTATGTTTCATGTAGAAAGTTTTTGTAGGTATAAAAATTGAGCAACATCAATGTTTCACTTTAATACTTGTTATAAAATATGTTGGTTTTTGTTAGTTTAACAGTTTTTTTAACTCTATTGTTTTATCTAAAAATGCAATGCTGACTTTTTTTTTTTTTTTTCTTTCTGGAGCTGCACTTGTATTTCAAATACATATGTAACATTGAAAGGAAATTTGGTTCTCATATATAAGCATTTTCAGATATTTCATCGAGAAATTGTTTAAAATTGTTGCAGTCACCAAAACTGTTGTAGACAGACTATGAAAAGGTTATTTTTTGATATGGCTCGTGTAATTTTTCTTAAATGTTTAATGTGTTTGTAAAAAAATTTTTAAGAAATATTATTTTGAATTGAAAATAGTACTTAAGCCAAAATAAAAATCTAATAAATTTTTTGTAATTTTAGTAGACTGATGTGAATTCTGAAATGTTTGTGAGGTACTTAAATTCTTATACATGTGTACGGGAATTGTACATGAATTTTGTCAAGCTACTATGCTAGACACCCTGAAACAGACCATTGGCATCAAACTGAACAGCAACAGTGGAGAAAAAACGTTTAACTACAAGTCAGAGCACAGTATTTGTATCTATAAAGTAAATTTGTTGCTCTACTTAATATTGCAATAGTTACTACAACTGTTCAATGTATTGAGCAAAAATTCTAAATAATATTTGCAACAGTGTAGATGTTCAATTAAGTTACTGTGTGTGGTGTGTTTTATTAATATTTTACATGTACTCCTATCACTGAAACTTTTTCCCAACTTACTTGTGTAAACAAATTTAGTGTTTCCTAACAAGCATATTTTTGGGTGTTTACTAATTGTGGCTTGCAGATTTGAGAAACAATACCACCTTACAATTTTTTATAATACCAGATGCATTTAAATAGCTACGAACCAAGTGCCACCATTTCAGTGATGCTAATATCAAAGTAATTAAAAATGATTGCAAATTCAGTGCATTTTAGTATTTGTATACATATAAGAAGTATCTTTCTGTTTTGTTCCTCGCAGGTTGCAAAGCTTACACATTCCATTTCGGTGTTTACTGAAGGTATTCTCATGATGAAAAGCACTTTGGTGGGAATCATCAGAATCGACCCCAAACAGCTTCTTGAAGATGGGATCCGAAAAGAGTTGGTGAAGCACATAGCACTTGCTTTGCACAATGGCCTCATATTCAACCCCAAGGCTAAGGTAGACTTCACAATGCATGTTAATATTTACAGCTGTATTACAGCACTGTTANAACCCCAAGGCTAAGGTAGACTTCACAATGCATGTTAATATTTACAGCTGTATTACAGCACTGTTATAACATTTCTGAAAGGAACTGTAAATTTATAGTACTTCACATAAAGGAAAATTTTGAAAACAGGTTTGTTTTCTATTGAATAAATGTACCTTTAGGAGCAAAGTTTTGGCAATTTATTTAGTTATAAATTTACAAGCAGTAATTTTATAACATCGTTACATTGTATTACCAGTTTATAGTGAGTAGATGCACCCTTGCACAGCTCACATGATGCAATTTTTAAAACTGGGCACTTTAGTAAGTGTTTTCAAATTGGGACAATATTGATGAAGTGGAGAGATTTGGGTGGCTCTTAACACAGAGGTCTTGAGAACCAATGAGGGTGACGTGAGGTGAGTATGGAGCAGCGCTGGAATGCAAGGGTGGGGGAAACTGGAGATTGCGAGAAAACCCGCCAATCAGCAACATTGTCCAGCATGATTCCCACATGCGAAAATCTGGGAGTCGAAAAGCCTGGAATCGAACCTGGTTTGCCTTGGTGGGAGGCTAGCAGTCTGGCCACCACGGCCCCCAATCTCACTAACTACTCATATTTCCATGGCATACCGAGAATTCAGTTGGGACTTTGACATCTGACAAGTTTTTATATAAATTTTGTCTTTACTTTTACTTACATGGAATAATTTTATTTTTTTCTCATGAAATTCACAGTTTATTAGCAAAAACTGATTTGAGCTTGATAGTAAACTGCTTTGAATAAAATAATGAAATCATCTTATGTGTATAGCTAGTGTTGTAACTCATTAAGCGTGATATTATATTTATCATTGTCATAAGAACAAATAAGCAATAGGCATAAATTGTTAGCAGTTTAGTTTCCAGCAGCCATACTGCTTTTTTATCAAGCAGATAGAGAGAAAGAACTTTGTTTTATCATATTCTGTGTGATACCTCTGATGCAGTGAGTAGACTTATCATAACATCTCATGGCTACAGTGCATGCTGTTCCTACAACAAAAAAAAAAAAAAACTGACAATTCATATTATTTGGGGACAAAATTGAGTTTCACTGTCTAAAAGACAACCAATTCAGCCCAATCTGGGATACCAGCAATGGTTTGGTACCAATGAACACACCTTGTAACATTATTTTTACCAGTACAGTAAACTCTCGATTCTAAGACCTTTCATGTTTCCCNATAACATTTCTGAAAGGAACTGTAAATTTATAGTACTTCACATAAAGGAAAATTTTGAAAACAGGTTTGTTTTCTGTTGAATATATGTACCTTTAGGGGCAAAGTTTTGGCAATTTATTTAGTTGTAAATTTACAAGCAGTAATGTTATAACATCGTTACATTGTATTACCAGTTTATAGTGAGTAGATGCACCCTTGCACAGCTCACATGATGCAATTTTTAAAACTGGGCACTTTAGTAAGTGTTTTCAAATTGGGACAATATTGATGGAGCGGAGAGATTTGGGCGGCTCTTAACACAGAGGTCTTGAGAACCAATGAGGGTGACGTGAGGTGAGTATGGAGCAGCGCTGGAATGCAAGGGTGGGGGAAACTGGAGATTGCGAGAAAACCCGCCAATCAGCAACATTGTCCAGCATGATTCCCACATGCGAAAATCTGGGAGTCGAAAAGCCTGGAATCGAACCTGGTTTGCCTTGGTGGGAGGCTAGCAGTCTGGCCACCACGGCCCCCAACAGTGTTGATGTTAATTTCCCCAATCTCACAAACTACTCATATTTCCATGGCATACCGAGAATTCAGTTGGAACTTTGACATCCATCTGACAAGTTTTTATATAAATTTTGTCTTTACTTTTACTTACATGGAATCATTTTTTTTTTCTCATGAAATTCACAGTTTATTAGCAAAAACTGATTTGAGCTTGGTAGTAAACTGCTTTGAATAAAATAATAAAATCATCTTATGTGTATAGCTAGTGTTGTAACTCATTAAGCGTGATATAATATTTATCATTGTCATAAGAACAAATAAGCAATAGGCATAAATTGTTAGCAATTTAGTTTCCAGCAGCCATACTGCTTTTTTATCAAGCAGATAGAGAGAAAGAACTTTGTTTTGTCATATTCTGTGTGATACCTCTGATACAGTGAGTAGACTTATCATAACATCTCATGGCTACAGTGCATGCTGTTCCTACAACAAAAAAAAAAAAACTGACAATTCATATTATTTGGGGACAAAATTGAGTTTCACTGTCTAAAAGACAACCAATTCAGCCCAATCTGGGATACCAGCAATGGTTTGGTACCAATGAACACACCTTGTAACATTATTTTTACCAGTACAGTAAACTCTCGATTCTAAGACCTTTCATGTTTCCCAGGAAAAAGTTTGTTATTTCGATGGGGTTGTTAATGAAAGAATTTTGACATATGATGCTTCATACTCATTATTATTATTCAACTCCGCATTATCACGTGCCTCCCGAGGGAATCGAACCCTGACTGGCTGCCTCCAAGGCCAGCTCCCACATAATGATAGAAAGTCACGTCGTCTCCCCCGCCACTTGTAAACCTGCTGAGAAGCAGCCGTGGACATGCAAGAGTATGCCCTTAAGCAAGTAGCGGATACCGTCCTCAATCACAACCAAACCTCCCTGCCGCCACCCTGCCAAGAGATGGCAGCAGCGGCCCTGCTCGGCCTGAACCAGAGAGGGCAGCAACTGAAGATTACCGAAAGGGAACGAACGCTGTGCACCCAGCAGAAACGCCAGTTGTCCACGTAGCTCACCTCAGCACAAGTAATGCTAAGGCTCTCTACTGCTCAGCCACAGTCCTCAGGACTCTCCGAGACCTACCAGTCTTCTACCAGTTCTTCAGCCAATGATTCCTTCTTCCCTAACACAGCAGCTAAAGAGTTGTCGCTACCCCTAACACATGCCATCAAGAGTCACCACACCCGACACGTAAACAACACGTGGTGTCCAGAGTCCCTTTAGGACTACAAGCCACAATTAGTGCCCAGTTGTTTTCACAACTACTTAATTGGTTAGCTCTCGTCTACTCTTCAAGCCAGGCTCCTCAAGCCAACAGGCAACTTCACCTGTCTTGCTCTTTTACAAAGTCCATTAAACACCTAGTGTGTGTAGAGGTAGGAGATAATACGGGTCACCGTGTTTCTATTCTCGAGGGAATAAAACACATAGTCTGGCTAACTTCTGTCTTTCCTTGCTCTGTAGTGAACGTGTGCCTTTTCCCCAACCTGGTAAGTGTCGCCCTCGAAGGGAGCGGCAGGGTACCACGAATTGGCAAAAAGTTTCTGACGTAGAGTGGGACTGCGGGCAGCCCCTAACCAGGACTTCACGTACATCATACATAAGAACAAGTTCGACGGCCACCCATACTGTGAACCAAGTACATAAAGGTACCAGATGCGCAATTACAGTAGAGCCCCAACCACTAGAAAGACACACGACGAAGCATCTGGGCCAACTAAGTCAGCTAACTCATTCCCTCCAGAGCGTATAAACTCGCCGGAGGGGTTACCACACCTGACGAAGCTTGACCCAGGTACTTACGGAGTACACTTTAGCTAGGGGTTTGTTGCCTGCCGCACTCTATAGGTTGAACACTAGCAACTTTCCTGTCCATGACCTTCGCTCACTGACGAGGGAACAGGAGGAATGCCCAGAGGACAGCTGCTATCCTTGCATTTTGCCACCCCTGAGTAATCAACCTACACCAGACCAGCCCTCAGCTGCAAGTTCCCACGGGAGAGAGCGCAAACCGCCCAACAAACCGCCCACTACCCTCCCTGCCAACCTATTTGGCCTCCCAGTTAGAGTTCCTGGAGCTGCTCACCGCGCCGTCAAACTACTCAGCCAGGGGTACACTCTCCCCTTGGGAGGACATCAGCGAGGCACCAGCACCAGCCGACCACGTGCCTCCCAGCTGGCCGGCACTTTAGTCACCAGCCTGCCCAGCTGTCCACTCCAGCCGAAGGTACAGGCAGGTGGGTGTAGTGGGTGGGCCTGGCTACTGGTCTCCAGGAAGTGACTTGACGGGCTGGAAGTCACAGGCAGACCCAAGCACTTATTTGCATGTGTCAACNGCTACTGGTCTCCAGGAAGTGACTTGACGGGCTGGAAGTCACAGGCAGACCCAAGCACTTATTTGCATGTGTCAACAGCAGGATAGGGGCAACTGCTCTCGCATTACTCAGGAAGGCAGGAAGTTGCCATAGATCCAAGCATCATGAAGGGACGGAGCTGCCTAACAGGGGCGGCTGTTGGCCTCCCTGCAAGTACGTTGGCTGGGCGGGAAGTCGCCGGCAGACCCAAGCACTTACAGAAGGGTGTAANGCTGTTGGCCTCCCTGCAAGTACGTTGGCTGGGCGGGAAGTCGCCGGCAGACCCAAGCACTTACAGAAGGGTGTAACAGTCGAGTGAGCCACTGCTCCACAGAGACATGACTCTTTATTGGCGAGGAAGGGATAGGGGCGGTGGTGCATGCCTGCTCCTGCAAATGTGTCTGAGGTTCTCTTGGACGAAGCAGGATATAGCAGGAGGCAGGTTGCTAAAGAATAGTAGCTGCGNCTGCAAATGTGTCTGAGGTTCTCTTGGACGAAGCAGGATATAGCAGGAGGCAGGTTGCTAAAGAATAGTAGCTGCAAGTGATAATCCAGCCAAATCGGTTTATGTCTGTTTATTCCCAAAACAGTAGATACACATAACCAGCCTGTACACTGACTAGAACCTGAAGGGCCGATCCTAGGATATCAACCAGATTGATGCCAAGTTTTGGAAGACGTGGGGGACAAGGGTGACCCAAGTGGTTCGGTTTTCGAACTCGTGGCTGAACTTGCATGGCTAGCATGTTAGCAGTGAAGCTTGAGTGGCTTCCGTGAGCTGTTGGGCAGCGTGACATTCTGTACTATAGCTGCGAGNGAGTGATAATCCAGCCAAATCGGTTTATGTCTGTTTATTGCCAAAACAGTAAATACACATAACCAGCCTGTGCACTGACTAGAACCTGAAGGGCCAATCCTAGGATGTCAACCAGAGTGATGCCTAGTCTTGGAAGATGTGGGGGACAAGGTTAACCCAAGTGGTTCGGTTTTCGAACTCGTGGCTGAACTTGCATGGCTAGCATGTTAGCAGTGAAGCTTGAGTGGCTTCCGTGAGCTGTTAGGCAGCGTGGCATTCTATACTATAGCTGCGAGAGCTGGTAGACGAAAGTGATGTCAGTCCACGTCCGGGTATGCCTCGTGTTTGTAATAAAACTTCTAAAATAAACTCTTATAGCAAAACGTAGCACAAAACCAGACCAGTGCAGTGACTACAAAAACAATCTAAATGTGCATGCCGCACGAGGACCATCAACTGTGCAACTGTGATTTTTGTGTAGCGAGAGATTGTATTCATAGATCGCGACGGTGGCATCTCGCCTACCTCACAATAGTGTTGCGTGTGACTAACGATGATCTTCGATTCAGTACATAACGTCAGTGTATCGATCTGTATATTGTGGTGTGCAACTCGTCGCCCGTCACCCATTGCGTTTGCATATATTTCGTTGTCATCTTCGGCCTTCAGGTGGTTGCAAAGTTAACTAACATTAGTTTTAATCGTTACCCATATATTTTAACAATTAAAAGTTAAAAGTTAACTAGTTTTAAAATTAAACTATTAAGTTAAAAAGTTACACACTTTTTTAATGATTAATTTTAATAGTTAATGTTTTTAATTGTTAATCCCAAGAATGCATGTTGCATATCTCAAATCAGCACCAAAACAAAAACAGTTTGCCAACCAGTCAAACCTAGGAGAAACTGACACATGGAGCTGGAGTTAAGAGATTTTGGTCAGTGCTCATGTGAGGTCTTGAGCACAACTGAGGATGCAATGAGATGAAACTGGGCAGCAGCAAAGTGCCAGGGCGGTGTGAAACAAGAGTGCCCCAAGAAAACAGGTTAGCAGCAACATTCATCACATTTTTCACATGTGAAAATCTGAGTTATCCTGATGAGAATTGAACACAAGTCACCTTGATGCAAGATGAGTAGTCTGATTGCTATTTCACCATGTCCCTCCAACTGACATGTGCCTGTGACCCGTCTGTTATCTTGGTAGCATACGTCACATAAACAAGAGGACACATTGCATTATGTTAGTAAATTCACTACAGTATTTTATTTAATGTGTTTGTAAATGAGGCAGTAATTAAGAAATTCTGCCTAATGTCTTCTGTAACATTAGTCAATAAAATTATTTTTCTTTTTGCTTATTTACATTTAGAAATTTCAGAAAATAATAGTTTGTGTTTGTTGTATCGTGTACAGAATATGTTTTAAAGAGAATTTTTTACACCAAATAAAGATTTTGGTACTACTATAAAAAATTTTCTAGATTTATGCTTTGTGAAAGTTTGTTTTTTATTTACTTTTTGTTAACAGCCAAGAATATATTTATTGCATAAAATAATTAATTTTGTCNCACAGAATATGTTTTAAAGAGAATTTTGACACCAAATAAAGATTTTGGTACTATTATAAAAAATTTTCTAGATTTATGCCTTGTGAAAGTTTGTTTTTTATTTACTTTTTGTTAACAGCCAAGAATATATTTATTGCATAAAATAATTAATTTTGTNTTGTGAAAGTTTGTTTTTTATTTACTTTTTGTTAACAGCCAAGAATATATTTATTGCATAAAATAATTAATTTTGTCATATTAACTTAACTTTTCCATATTTTGTGGAAATTGTTATTATGGGCTGCAAATAAATTTTAGTGAATTCAATGTTCTTAATGCACTAACTTTGTTCTTTGGTGCCAGTTCAATATTGTCTATCATGAGCATGGAGGATAACTACGTAAATATTTTTGCCTGAACTGTTCAGACAAGTGAGCTCGTACCAAAGTTGGAGGCTCTGGAGAGGATAATGGATGGACACCGGCGGTCGTTCTCCTACGTCCAGGACTACGTGAGTGTGTGCGGCCTGAAGATCCTGCAGGAGGAGGTGTCCCGGATAATCAGCTACAATGTGGAGCAGGAGTGCAACAGCTTCCTGCGGCACAAGGTTCAGGACTGGCAGAGTATCCACCAGAGCCGCACCGTGCCCATCCCCATCTTCTCCCCTGTCGACTCTGCCTCTGTCAACTTTATTGGTCGCCTCGCCAGAGAGATCATTCGCATAACTGACCCAAAGTGAGTGCTAAAATGAGTAACATTAAGTTATTAACATGTTTACATTTGCATCCATGAGGAGTTACAGTTAATGCATTCCCACGTTCCCAATAGTTAAAAAGAGTACCAAAATTCTTATTGGAATAGAATTGCAGGTATTTTGTTATTCAACATTAAATAATTGCATACAAGTATATAATTTATTTCTCGAAGTATATTGCCTTCTATAAAGCTCTAAACTTTTAAGTTTTAAAAATGTTCATATTTGCTTAATCTTAAGCGTGACATTTTCCAATGTAAGAATTAGCCATTCTTACCAAATTTTTTTCACAACAGTTATTTTCCAATAATGAGTAACTTTACTGAATAAAATTGCCAAGATGGAAGTCAAGACTGCTTTGAAATGTATTTCAAGTGTAGCTACATAGTGCACAACTGCTTGGGTAAAATTCTGTACAAATGAATTGGATTAGCAGCTGTGCGCAAGGATGCACAAGTATGTGTAAGATACTTAATTGAGTCCATAATTGAAGTAATTGCAATGTCATATTCTGTGCAAAATCCATCGGCTAATATACATAGTCGTGGAAAATCAATGTGTTACACCTGTTTGGTTATGTGACACTTGGCTGTTAATTGTGCTGTGCATTACATTGAACATCTGGTGAGCCCTGACTTCAGTTGTAGCAAAAGAAACTCCATTATACCGTATTCCATTAATTTTTAAGTGACTTAAAACAGACATACCATGTTTCAGCGTATTTAAATGAAATTCTTATGCTATCGTTGATTAGGTTATATAATTGCAGAGATGGGTATTTTGTGAGTGAAATGTAGAATTTGTTTTGTTATAAAGTGTAGCTTGTTCAGAATACTTGTAAAATGGTACAACATAAAAAATCATTGAAATTTTGAAGGGCTTTGAAATTAGACCCACATTTGCTGAAGGGGAAAAAACATTTAATATAATTTTTTAGATCTATGGATGGTTTGGTGGATAGAAGGGCTTAATGTCTCATCAACAGCTATGTCATTGGAGAAAGATTCTATGGAGTTTTTGAGTTTAATGAGGTCCATAAAAATTGGAGGGGACAAGTGTTAACTACAGTTTTTTTTTTGTTGAACTCTTATGAAATTATTTCTAATATACTGTAAATCAAATATTTACTGCTTATTAGCTAAATGCCATCGGAAAATAACAAAATATGTCTGTCTACAGGATGACAGTCTATGTTGAGAACATGACAGCTTGGTATGACTTGCGAACACATGCTGAGATCCTCAACATGAAATTCTTCTCGAAGATCAAGAGGGCAATAGGAACCGCTGGTCTGACAGGGTTGGATCGCCTCTTTTCCTTCATGATAGTTACTGAGCTTCAGGTATGTCACTTCCTTTTATAATTTTTGTTCCCATTTTTGAGAATGTTTGTGTCACCATGCAAATTACAGTCTATTTCACAATAATTGTACTAGTCTCACAGGTAAAGGCTTTTCATGGGCAGTGAGCACGTTTGAAAGTCCTGGTAAGTTTTTACATTCAGTCCGTGGGTTGTGTATTGACGTGGTGGTGAGGTTACCAGGGCTGGTTTGATGTTGGATTTTGCCCGTCGCCATAGCTTAAGTCGATTTAGCTAATGATGGGGTCGTTCAGTCGACGGCCCAGGGACCCTGGTGCAAACCTCTGTCAGTTAGTCGCTTGGTTGTCACGTACTTACAGTTACACTCTTTACCTGTAATGGCGAGACTGTCGGCCGTCTCGTACGCCTGAACTTTATGAATGGAAACACTGGTGAAGCTAATAAGGTTGCCCTGCAATGACTTGACATTATTTCACTTGTTGAAGCTGATGCAAGGCAGCGAGAGGGTAGAGAGGAACCAAGCCTCCACCATTTTTACGAACTAGCTTTTCAGCCAATTCGTACATGAAAGATGCTGGGGGCGTAACTCAATAATCACTCAATGACTTCGGTAGAGCACAACAGTATCTGATGAGGTTTATTAACATTTACGGATATACAATTATTATTTATGTTACCATTGATCGGGGGAGCTTTACATTGAATTTAATATTATTATTATTTAATTTCACTCACGCCATTTTAAATAAATCTAACCGGATAGTCATCACCTTGTTAATGTTGCCGGAGGCTGATTCTATGAGACGGTTAGCGACGGCCGGACACCCATCTTCCTGGTCTGCTTGGCTGGTAGGGTCGCCCAAAGGACTAAAGATGAAAGACACACTACGACCGACAGACGCCGGCCTATATCAAATGCGTGGTTCTGCGGCCCCGCTCAGTAACCGGTGGAGGGGATTTCTGCAACTGTCTTGTTTCGCAAGAATCGATGACCAAATGGTGGCGTTGCAATCCCGCTCGTTTGCAGGTTTAATGTTTGAAGGTGTGATCAGGCAAGCCGCTCAGCTAAGGCCTGACCACACCATAACATCAGAAGTATGGGAGAGCGAGGGCTTCCCCAAGACTGCGGTACTCATACTCGTGATAGCTGAGAGTAGGCTACTAGATAGCTGGAAGCATGGGGGCTTCGGTATGCTGACAGGCAGCGTGGCAGTGTCGAGTAGAGCAGATCTCTCTACTGAACAGCGTAAGACTGTTGCGACTTGGTAAAAGTCTGTATTTCTTTGGGCAGCATGACGTTCTACGAAAGCGAGATGTGAAGTCTGGTGGCTCTCTGGCAGAATAACACCGGACAAATTGACTGGCATGAGATAGCCTCAAAGTGAGGACTGCAAGTGGACTGGCACGAGACAGCCTCAAACTATTTTTTTCCCTAGGCTGCCCTATTTCTAAGTGTTAGGTGTTAACCCGAGGTAGAGATGGGTGCTAATTGCATCTCAGGATGAACCCCGTATGCAAGGAGACATGCATCGCAGTAGAGAGGGATTGGGCAGCCATGGCTAATGATTGGGGCCATGACTACCTCCATAAGTGTACCTATAGTTAACCTTTAACTGGGATGACAAAGGGAAAAACCGGCATAGGCACCGTAAAAACCCTTTCAACAGGAAAGAATTCAAAATTATTGCATGCATTAATAAAAATGCTACATGAAGCATAGAGTTTGGAACCATGCTCTTTATTAGTGGGAAAGAAATACTAGTAGAGAGGGAGTGGACATTTTATTCTTTATCTAATTAATTGGTGCTGGCTTAACCAGAGTGATGCTTGCACATCACTCTGGTGAGGTAAGTGGTGCAACTCAGCCTCTTCCCCCCCCCCCCACNCCCTGTAGATGGCTGAAAACTAAAAGAAAGGGAAATGAGCTGCCAGTGGGTGTCAGCAGTGCCAACACTAACGGACTTTTACTAATTCTAAAAAGAGATGCTGAATAATCTGTAAGGAAAGAAAAATTAAAATTGTACCCTAAATAATTTATTACTAATTTTATGTCCTCGAGGACATAGGTGTTATAATGCTGTGCTACCTCGTAGCAGGCAAGCCTCTGTAGACATGGTCTGTAACACAGTATTTTTCCACCCTTAACGCTATGAGTGCATGAAGAGTTCAGCTGAGGCCTTGGAATTGGCAGAGGCGAAGGACCATACATGCAAACAGTTGTCAGATGAGAGGTGTGTAAGGACGCTACCTAATAATAACTAAGCTAAGCTGAGCTTTCCCTTAAGGACTTCTCACATTATTCTAAGCTGCGTGTCAGGGGCACATCAGCTAACTAAAAATAATGAGTAAATCTACATTTATTTATTTAAGAGGCTGCGTAGATGCTATAATGATAGGTCTTGTGTTACATGCAGGGCGAAGGGGGCTTGTGCGCTAGAAGCAATTTGGGTGGCTTATAGTCCCCAAGGGCAGTTATGATAGGATTTGTATGTTCCTCGTTTGAATCATAGAAGTGTTAGGTCTGTTTTCGAATGACTTCTTGCAGCATTTCTTGTTTTAATTCTGAATGCAAGTATCTGATAGGGGCATATCTGGATGCATTTGCGGCCATTCTTATGTATTTATTTTGCACCATGTTGATATGGGTTGGATCATAGTCTGATATAAACTAATACCATTTTTCTGCGACAAACCTGAATCGCTGTTAATAAGTGGATATAAGGCTGACATGCACCTACAGGCAAGATTTAGCATGGTCTCCACACATGGCGCTGCCATGTCAGCATTCTATCCATAATAAGGCCCGAGGTATTTCACCTCGTCTTTGAAGTGGAATATTCTCCCTGAATAGAGTGAGCTGTTGGTGATAGCTGCGTGTGAAAACTACCGCCTCGCATTTACCCATGTTTATTTTGATTCGCCACAGGCGATAATAATTTTAGAGCTCAGTGAGCTCTGCCTGGGCACGCCGAATGGCAAGTTCAGCATTGCGGGACCTGGCATAGATAACTATGTCATCTGCATAAACACCTAAATTTATATGCCAGTTATGGGGGCGCGGAGCCTCGAACTGAGGACTGCGGGTCCTATTTATACTCAAACCGAGAGTGACGAACGGCATCCAAACCGTAACACCGGACATGCTGACAAGAGCGTGGAACGAGTTTGATTATTGTGCAGATGTCGTTCGGGCCACTCATGGTGGTCACATTGAACATCTATGAATGTATGGCAAACAAACTTCACGGTTCCACAGTTCATTTGATTGGTCAATCAAAGTTGTAGGTTGTTTGGTTTTGATATTATAGACCTTCAAAGTTGGGGTATTCTTTTATACTCATCTTGTATATCGACCCGAATACCAAGGTGCTCGTTCACAAGCAGAATCATGCCTAACATGTTTTATTTATAAACTATCATCTCTAGCCAAAAATGTTGGTGATATGATGAAAGTGAATAGTACGTATATACAACACATATTAATAATTTTTTTGTCTAATGTAATAATTATGCACTAAACATTGCGCAGTATTTTTTAACTGCCGACTTTACTCATTTTCTGTACTTTGTGGTTATGTTCTTGAGAACTAGAAAATATGGCATTTGCAACTATTGAGCGAGAGTGGTGATTGTAGTTTTTTGCTTACGTCGCAAAACTGGTTAAGAATGCCAGAAATAGTAACTGTTTAAGATCGTGCCCGGAAGTTTGAAAGTGAAGTTTTTTTTTATAAACTGACCAAAGTGCAAAACTGTGATGTAAACATTGAGCGGGCGGGAAAAGATATGTGTTTAAACACTGCCATGCTGTATGCACAGTGATTTAGTGATAGTGGAGGGTATAAAAAATAAAAAGACAACTGCATTGGAAGCAAATCTGTGTAATTTTTATATTACCAAGAAAACTAAAACAAATAGGTTTCTGCCACTTCTTAACAATTTTACTATGTAAGGAGTATTTTTATTTTATCTATAATAAATTATTTACTAGTATTTTGTAGTTATTCTGTGGATTTGTGTTGGAGTAATGTTGAACTGAACAGGATTTAATTAAAATTTTCTTATCCACAAACGAACAAAAGCGGTTTGTGGGTGATGTAACAATCTTGTAAAACTCAAACACTAGTGAATGTTCTTGGGCAGTTTTAAATGTCCCAATAAATTACAAGAGATATCGCACAAAAATTTTGTGATGTGACAATGTGTGCTACATCACAGGTGTGCTCTCGTAAGGTTGTCGTTTCATCCTTATCGTTAAATATTTTTGAATGTTTTTCACTTAAATATATATTGATTGAAAGAATGAATAACAAATTCCATTTAGTTTGAGGGAAATTGTTCAAAAACAACATATTCATGTTGTAATAATAATGCATGTATTTTTTTTTGCTATAAAATTTATTTGACAAAATGGTGAAATTTTAATGACTAAATCAGCTCATTTTATTTACCGTAAAAGTGGGGCCCTACTTATAACAAATAAATTGTATTTTATTGATATAAAAGTGATTAGTGCAGGATAATCTCATGTGTTTGCACATATAAGAAAGTTTTAGCCAGCTTTAATAAACAAAAGTCTTTACAAGTTCTTGTTGAAATTAATTCTGGGAAGACAAGTGTGTTAATGCAATGGAAAGGACTAGTGTGCTGTCATAAACTGAGAAAAGTTATAATCAAGTTGCAAGGAAATCATTTGATTTACTTAGGTAAGGGAAACTATTCCAAAAACATTCTGTAGGTTACAAATATTACTACAGATTTGTATGCAACACCTCAGCTGTTTCTTAAGTGAGTTGTAATATGTATCAGGTGCTGATTGAATTCTCTATATTTTAAATGTTTCAGCGTTTCCTGAACACTTTGCAGAAAGGTTTATTGAAGGACCAAGCCTGGATGGATATGTTTGAGTCTGTCTCCAGCAAACTGGCTCCAAACACAAGCTTCGTCAGTAAGTTTTTAAGGCTTCACTGTTTTATCTTTTATTGAGCATTACTTCTTCAGTTAGGAAGCGTGTAAGTGGTTTGTTAATTTCATATTATTAGTAAAATAATCTAATTGAAAGTAAGCAACTTTCAGTGCATAAAACTTAATTTTATTTTACACCCTAGACCATATTATTAAAAAAACAAGTGTATTAGGCCTAACTGAAGTAATAAATACAGAATAACTAATGAATGTGATAATGTTGAATAATGACAATGTTGAATAATCTTGAGNCTAACTGAAGTAATAAATACAGAATAACTAATGAATGTGATAATGTTGAATAATGACAATGTTGAATAATCTTGAGCAATTAAATATGTCGTGACAAACAACCTCAACAATGATACATAAACTTAGGTGCAAATAAGAAAACCACAAAATATAATTACTAACTTTACTAGTTTGGAGCAGTGCCGGAATGAAAAAAAAGGGGGGGGGACGGGAGATCCTCGAGAAAACCCGCCAACCAGTGGCATCGTCTGGCATGATTTCCACATACAAAAATCCAGGAGTGTTCCTGCCGGTAATCTAATCCAGTTCGCCTAAGTGGGAGGCAAATAGTCTAACCACTATACCACCACGACCCCACAAAATAAGAATAAAAGTAGGTATTAAGCATGGCTTTTAAAAGTACTCTCTTTACCATGAACAGACTATATCTCTTGCAACCAACAGTGGTCGACGTCTCAAGGTGCTGACTAGAAGTGTTCAGGGCAGTGGGACTCCAGTGTTCTGTGGACCCTGTTTAGGTGCTTGTAGGATCTGCATAAGAGACATTAGGTTTCTTAATTTCAGAAGTTCGGCTTTGTGGCATGTCACTTAGAATTTAATTAAAGGCCTTTGATGGCACAAAGTCACATTATCTTACTGCTGATAGCTTACAAGTCAGCCAACCTTACCTGATGTATTTAAGGTAGTTGACCAAACCAATTGCCAGTAACAAGCTGGAATAAATGGGAGGCTGCTGATGAATATCTTGATTGTTTAAATCATTAGGAACAAAAGTGACAAGGAAGCTTCACGTGTACTGGCTGCATGGATAATGTGGAAGTACTTGCTGTGTCACTGCGACATGAAACTGTCTCAGGGACTGGATGATCGGGACATGCAATCCCATGTTGCATCCTGAAACATATGGCCCGAACGTGGAAACACAGGATTTGGTAGCACATAGTACATCTTTGGTCACATCAGCAGGGAGGTTCTTCAACTGTTGTCAGCTGTGATGAAGGAGAGCTGAGAAATAGGTCAACATTTGCACTGGCTCCTTCCTTGTCTGTTTGATTTAACCAAATTGTACCCTTTCATGTGGTCTTCTTCATGACAGAGCTGGAGAGCACACATCCAATGAAGACCGAACTTGCACATGGACAATAAGGGAGGCGTTTTAATTGTTTTCATTATAATTTTGTTGGACTCTCTTGATTAGCTTTCTAGGTTGTTATGGTTGGGACATTAACAGAAAATACCAGAAATTTGAATGTCTTCTTTGTTGGGTATGTGATGGCTTTAATACTGTACAAATTTTTGAGCTTTGTTAGCAGAGGACTAACTTGTACGTCTTCATGTAGTTTTCATGCTTATAAGTGAAAGCGTGTCATTTTTGCTGAGAACTAAGAGTGTAAATGTGTATGCAGGCAACCCGGCCAAGTTCTACACGCAGCACACGATGCGGGCCCAGAAGGTGTGGCCCCAGATGCTGGACTGGGTGCACAAGGTGGGGCAGATGCAGATCCTTAAGAAGCACATTGCCTATGAGCTGAAAACGTCCTGCAAGTTCGACTCCAAGCACCTTGCAGCTGCCCTGCAGGCCATGAATGAGTGTGTATTTGCCAACATTTATACTGTTCGCATGAGTAAATTCATGCTGTATGTACTTATAATGCTTTTTGTGAATTCTGACCAAAAAAATTGTTTCATTCTTCATTTCATAACATAAGCACCACCAAATAGGAAGGAATCATGAGGAGTTAAAATGGCAGAGATTAATTAATATGAAATTGTTAGCCTGCGGTGACAGATGACTTAAGTTTTATCTGTCTCTAAGTATGTTGTACAGTAACATGACATTGTCAAAGGTAGATAGCAGCACTGCAAAAATGCTCATAAATGCATTTACAATTGACGTGGTTTTAGTGTGTGAAGCATGAAAATATGTTCCACCTGATGCAATGCTCAGAAAAGTGCCCACTGTTATTTATGTGTGTTCTGAACAACAGCATCACAATGTTGCCACATTCGTTAGCATTGGGTAGGTGTGAACAGTGAGGTTGATGTGCTGAGTGCTGCTTGTGTCGTGGTAGGCTGGCTGGCATCATAATTTGGCATGGTTGCCCATACCAGATCTATGGTTCTGGAGTAGACCCTTGTCTATACCAGGCCAGCACTACCTCTCCTCACTCTTGCTTAAGCTGGCTCAGTTAACATTGCGTGGGGATATTGATAATATCAGGAGCGTGTTTCACCTATCCTGTGAACCAATTTATGTCGTGGAAACCATAAGCGGGCTGAAAGTTACCATGGCACAAAGTGTGGTGGTCACCTGCCTATAAATTTGGCCAGGAGCCATTAGCGATGCTCACATAATTGATCTTCCAATAAGCGGAAAAGTGAATGAGAATTGTGCCCAAGGCATAAAAAGCAGGTAGTTGGGCTGGTTCACTTGATTGAGTGATCTAAAGGCAGGGCACCAAATGTTTGTCTACTGTCAATTGGTTGTTGTCAGTTTGGCACACATTGTTTCTAGCACAACAAATTTCATTTGTATTTCTCTGGAGGGGATATCTTGGGGTAGTCTTTGACTTCTCATCGCCTGCAAGCCTTTGCCCACTTCTTCCCAGTAAACAGGATCCTTCTCTCCTTGGGGGTTCTATGGATTTGTCTCCATCAAGGAAAGAGAGTTGTTGTTTTTTTGTGCTGGCCTTAACATCGTGCATTGCTGTTTTCTGCAGTCATCAGGAGAATAGGTGCAGTAAGGGATGCAACATGTTGACATGTGACGGCCTGAAGGGCTGGGGCACATCTACGTCAGTACGGTCTTTGGTTGTGTCAGACCAGGTGCACAGACAGGATCAGAAAACACACTTTAGTTAGGCGGAGTCTGTTGGATTTGATGCATGGCGTTAATTACACCCTTGAATATTGAATAGGGTCGGCGGGTAGGTCATCTGCAAGTCACGTAGTCCGTCTTGGCAAGGTGAGGCCTATGGACGGCTGGGGTATGTAGGGCCGCTGGCTTGCCTTACACTTGCCTCACCCATGGCTGACGTGCACTTGTGGGCTGATGTCCTGGGTTCGGTTCACAAACCAAGCTGGTTATCGGCAGCTGTCCGGAGGGCAGCTCTCGCCGGGTGCTGGCTCTGGATTGGCGATCAGGCGGCTGTCTCGCTGTCAATGTCTGGTCGTGGTTAGCAGGCATTGTCATCTGGTTCAATCCCCAGAACCAGGATAGGTCCAAACGCAGGTACTTGACAATGGGGTGAGTAGCTCCAGGGATCTTCACTAAGGGGCGAAAAAGGTTGGCGGAGAGGACTGAGAGGTGAGGCCTCAACAGTCGGTGGGCGGTTTGAGCTCGTTTTAATAGGGGGCTCTACTGTACGAGTGCACCAGGTGATTTTGTGTACCTGGTCAACAGTATGAGAGGGCTATTAATATGTGATCTAGAGACATTATTAGGGAACAGTCCGCAGTCCTACCCTAGAGTCGGAAATCTGTTGTAAAGCCACGGTTCCCTGCTGCTCCCTTGCAGGGCGACACTTAGCAGGATGAAAACTATGTACAGTTCACTCTAGAACGGATAGGCTGTGGTTAGATTGTATACATGTTTTATTCCGTCTATAAAAGAACACTGTGACCTGTACTCTGCTGCTCAGATTCAATGCACTGAGTAATCTACGGAAGGTAAATTAAGTTAAAAGAAAGAGTGGTGAAGGGGCCTGTTGGCTTCAAGAGCGAGAGCAACAATTAGGTAGCCATTTTAAAACAACTTTGACCATAACTGTGAAACTTGGTTGTCCTGAAGAGACTGGGTAAACTGTGCGATCTCTTGGGGAAGGTTGGAAGTGGGTTAGTTTTGTTGTGTGCAGGCGGTATCTGCCGCTCATTTAGGGGCAACTAGCTTGCATTGCCAGCTGGCATCCCTCCTTATGGGAATAGATTATTTATTTTTGATGCTGTATTCCGCTCTCCTGGTATTTTACGTTTCCAAGGAGGCAGAATACTGACCTTGGTAGCGGCCAGTCGGGGTTTGTATCTTGTCTGGGGCAGAAACTCTTGTCGCGGAGCCTTCTCAAATATTAAGAGTGTTGGCCTGAGTGCCTCATCCATGCTGGACGTAGTGTGTACTGGAGACTCTCTCACCTGAGACTCTGTTCAAACCTCGTTACCACCCTACGGCATCCAGCTTGGTGAACTTGGTCCCTCGTCCATCAGACGTTAGCATGCACAGGTCGGAGATATGTATATGTTTTTACAATCCTAGACACACAATAAAACGTATATCCACCAGTTACCTCTTTGTGGTCCGGTCATTTTCTTTCACTTTATACCCTCCCTACCCACTTTGCCTTCTGTGTGCATATCCGCCTAAGTACTTGTAATGTTGCGGAAGTATTACCCTGCCGAATGTTTACGTTGCCACGGCTTGCTCATAGGTAGCATACGAGACTCAGTACCAGGTGACGCCGATTAATTAAAAAGAAGTAGTTCCAGATTAGTTTGCTTTATACTTTATTTATCATTGAAGTTTCACAGTGCACAGACGACTTTCCAGTTTACAGAGTACGAACTTTCACAATCAGTTATACCAGTGCAGAAAACAGCGCCACAGTAGTTTACGGTTTATTAATGTCTCAAACTTACATCGCACGACTAAGTTACTGAGGCAGGAGGGATGTTCGTTCCCTCCTGGCACCCTAACGACCCACGCCCTTTCGGGCTGGTGCGTCTTCTCACGCCCGACGCGTCTTCTTCGACGGTTGGTGACTTTCTCTCTAGGCGATAGGCACCACCAGTATATATTAGGCAGGCCTATCTCCCCCTTCTCCTAAGATAAGCGCATGGCCTCCGGCATCTGCCAGTAGCGTCATCCAAAACTACGCTGTGTCCCGCGCTCACAACATGTTATTGTACCCGCAACGGCCGCATAACCAAAACAACAACTTTCGAAACTAGACGGTAAATGGACTGCTGGACTGCTGTTACAACGTAAACAGCAGATGTCCATTCGATAACCTTCAAAAGCACACGTCTGCTCGACAAACAAACACGGGAAACGAACCACCGCGGCTTTAACTTGAAACCTGACAAAATATTACGAAGCTTTCCAAAGCTAAATACACACGAAAGAATTTTACACCCGTGTCCCGAAAAATTAAGCATACTGCGTCATTACATACTTTTAGGTTCACGCATAACTATCACGTTAGAGAATCGAATCACGTCCCCACTGAAGAGTACTCCTGCCTCTTGTCATAATGCGATCCTCTAGTGCTACTGTAGCAAGGGGAGAGAGAACTTTTCTCTGAGGCTCCTGAGATTGAGAACAAACACACTAGGTCACTTTGGCTCTACTCTCAGACTACAAGCTGGTGGTGCTGCTTACTGAGAGCTGTAGGGGCCTTGCGTGGGGAATGCTGTGAGTCCAAAGGAGAAGTTGAGGACAGTAACTGGTCATGCCGCTCTCTCAACTCCTCTCGAGGATGATCAGGGGGCCCTCTCCACAAGTCGCTGTAGGCTAAAGCACCATCAATTGTGAGGCATACCTTTAGGTGCTATTACGTTGCTCCATCACTGGGTGGGCCAGAAAAGGGATAACATATTCCACAGTGCCCCAGCTACGTGCTCAGGTGAGCCAGGGTCTGACGTCCCTAGGGTTCAAATGCGTCGGCCCATACAGCCCTTAAATTCCTTGTTAAGGAGAGACTGTTTTACTAGTCTCTAGAAGGACATTACGCCACGGTACCATCACCATGGTGCCAACTGGCATCAAAGTGGTTGGTTGAATTACTACAAAACTACTTTCACTTTTTTTTTTTTTTAACCAACTATTTTTTTAATTATATTTTTCATAATTCTGTTAGGTATGGTATGATGACAATTAAAGGGGCCGCAGTGGTGTAGTGGTTAGACTACCCCCCCCCCCCCCCCCCNGAATTGGGTTCAATTCCCAGTAGGGTCACTCCAAGATTTTTGCATGTGGGAATTGTGCCAGATGATACTGCTGGTCAGTAGGTTTTCTCTGGGATCTCCTCTTTCCCATGCCCTTTCATCCCGGTGCCGCTCCATACTCACCTTACTTCACTCTCATCGGCTCTCAAGACCTCGCTGTTAAGGTGGTCGTCTGGTTGAAGGAATTTTGCGTGTCTGAGGCCTAAAAGCGTGGGAGCCTTTGGGGCGACTGAGACATGCAAAATGCGCATCAACTCTCTCGTCGCCTCTACGCGCAAAGTATTGAACTGGTGCGAAGTTTTGCTATTGATAACGCGCCTCTATGAGACTTCCAGCAGAGACCCTGCCATTTTATGACGTAATAGTAAAAATAAAGGTTTGATGCACGCCCCTATTCCTTTTTTAATGTTTTGTACCATAATGTTTATACCTAAAAATTACAGTGAAAACACCAGTTTGAGCTATTTTCGCTATCACAAAATCATGCTTTAGAAAGAAATGGAGGAACTGAAAAACGTATACAGATGCGAAACGTTTCTTAAATGCTATTCTTAAGCAGACCTCACTCAGACACGTTGGACAGTTTTTTAATAGAACATTTTTTGCTGGAGCTCTGTACACCCTTCGGCGGCCTACCCAAATCGCTTTACTTGCTTTGAGTTAAAAATTTGCATTATTTTTACCAACACATAGCATTTTACTAACACAATTTATAGTTAAATTGTAAATTTTTTTTTTTATTGTGTTTCTGGCTACATTTTGTTTTGTTTAGTGTTTTAACTTTAATTTTGGTGTTACAGTACATGGTTTCGGTGTTGGCTGTGTATTAACTTGAATTTTAGTGTTATTTCACTTTTATTTCTATTCACCATATACACTGGAGAGCCAAAAAAAACTGGTATAGGCGTGCGTATACAAATAACAGAGGTATGGAACCAATCAGAGTAACGCGATGCGGTCGGCAGCGCCTATATAAGACAACAAGCATCTGGCAAAGTTGCTAGATTGGTTACTGCTGCTACAATGGCAGGTTATCAAGATTTTAGTGAGTTTGAACGTTTTGTTATAGTCGGCGCATGAGAGATGGGACATAGCATCTCCGAGGTGGCGATACAATTTGAATTTTTGCGTACGACCATTTCACGAGTGTACTGTGAATGTCGGGAATCAGGTAAAACATAAAATCTTCGACATCGCTGCGGCCGGAAAAAGATTGTGAACGAACGGGACAAATGACGAGTGACGAGAATCATTAAACGTGACAGACGTGCAACCCTTTCTCAAATTGGCGCATATTTCAATGCTGGGGCATCAACAAGTGCCAGCGTGCGAACTATTCAACGAACCATCATTGATATGGGCTTTCAGAGCCGAAGGCCCACTCATGTACCGTTGTTGACTGCACGACATAAAGCTTTAGGCCTCGCCTGGGCCCGCCAACACCGCCATTGGACTGTTGATGACTGGAAACACGTTACCTGGTCTGACGAGTCTCATTTCCAATTGTATCGGGCGGATGGACGTGTACGGGTATGGAGACATCCTCATGAATCCATGGACCCTACATGTCAACAGGGGACTGTTCAAGCTGGTGGAGGCTCTGTCATGGTATGGGGCATGTGCAGTTGCGTGAAATGGGATCCCTGATGGCACCATGTGCCATCAGAGCAAAATCCTGCAGACTGCGCTTCAAGGGGCCTCTTGCCATCCCAACTTGTGGGCCATCCTCTGCGGATGGTGGAATCAGAGTGTGACTTACTGGTTGAAGAGCACGTGGCAACTTCTAGCCTGATGGCTGGAGTGGCTCAGCAAATTGATTGTTTACTGCTGCATCGATTTTCATGTCTTCACAAGATCAAGAGAATTACGACTTAATGCTTGCGATTTATGAAACCACATTTGGAAAAGCCTACTCAAGGTTCCTCATTGTGGATTGATGAGCTACAGACAGCTTTAATGTTCTGGATGAAAAAAACTCAACAGGTACACTGCATCAGAATTGTCAGCTCTTAAGAAGGGAAAGTGTCCAGATACCCTCAGAAAGTTAAACCCATTTCTTGACTCGGAAGGAATTCTTCGAGTTGGTGGGAGGTTGCGTGCATCAGGTTTGCCACATTATCAGAAACATCCTGCACTTCTCCCAAAACAGTGTCGCTTGACTGAGTTGATTATTGACCAACTGCACAGAGATTTGCGCTATCCTGGTCCACAACACTTGTTATCAGTACTCCAGAAAAATTCCTGGATCGTCAAAGGCAGAGATGTAGTGAGACACAGGCTGCACTTGTGCACGATACATTTTCGTTGTCGGCCATAACATACAACACCAAGAATGGGAAATCTTCCGGCTGAAAGAGTCACTCAAGCCAAGCCTTTTCTGAAAACTGGAGTGGATTATGCTGGTTCATTTACCATTACAATGGTCAAAGCCAGGAAACCTAGGACGTATAAGACATACATCTGTTTGTTCGTCTGTCTTGCCACAAAAGCACTCCATTTAAAATTGTTGTCGTCTCTTAGTACTGACACATTTCTGGTTGCACTGCGAAGATTCGTGGCACGTCGTGGGTGGTGTCAAGATCTCTTCAGTGACTGCGGGACAAACTTTGTTGGTGCCAGCAACCAGCTGAAGGAATTGTATACTTTCCATCTCAGCACAAGCAAAGATGAGACTTTCAAACAAGCATTATGCAGGCAACAAGTCACTTGGCACTTCAACCCGCCTGGAACCCCTCACTCCGGAGGACTGTGGGAAGCTGGTGTCAAGGCAGTCAAGTCACACCTAACTAAGGTTGTTGGGAAGCAATTGCCGAGTTATGAGGAGTTCTACACTGTGCTCACCCAAGTGGAGGCAGTCCTCAACTCGTGACCATTGTGTGCTCTGTCTTCTGATCCTTCGGACCTCCAGGTTCTGACCCCAAGCCCTTTTTTAGCAATAAGACCACCTCAGGTACTCTCAGAAGAGGATATGACTACAGTTCCAGCTAATCGTCTTTCAAGGTGGACGCTTCTGCAGCATCTTCATCAACCCTTTTGGTCTCGTTGGCACAAGGATTATCTTCATCAGCTGCAAGTTCAGGACAAGTGGGTGAAAGATGCATGTAACCTGCAAGTGGGCACTCTTGTCCTTGTCCATGAACCTAATATGCCAACTACGAACTGGCATCTGGGTCGTGTTGTGAAAACATTCCCTGGCCCTGATGGTGTTTTGCTTGTGGCTCAGATGTTCACCTCATCAGGAACCATTACCAGGCCAGTAGTGAAGCTATGCCCCTTGCCAGTGAATTAGTTGAAATATAATATTTCAAGGCGGGTGAGATGTTTAGTATCATGTGTGCTGTGTTTGTTGACGTGTACCAAGTTTTTGTATTTCCAGAGTTCAGTGCTGTAACCTGTACATTATCGACTGTGGTGCTGCGATCGGCAGTTGTCGTTTAAAGATGGCATGTGAACTATTGACAGGCGCGCAGCTGCCACAAACTTTGTCGAATATTGCTAGATAATTTTCCCATCCAATTAAATAAAAATAACTTCACTAAAAATGTAATTTTTTTTTTTACAAATGCAGGTTTTTTCACTGTGATGTAATTGAAATTTGTGGTAATGTTTTTTCTTTGTTTGGGCATGCCATTCGAAAACAGTGTAATTTTGAAAACAAATGCAAGCATTTGTACATTTATAGTTGTGTGATAAATTTAACACATTTCATTCATTAGGTTATATTAAAAAAGTTTTATATTTTCACCCAAAATACTTATTTGATTTTACGTCATGATGGTGTAAGATTTCATTGTTTTGTTGCAAATTGAGGTTTATTTTGGTTTAATTTCATGATATCACGATTTGCGAAATTTCCATGCTCCNGGTTTTTGTATTTCCAGAGTTCAGTGCTGTAACCTGTACATTATCGACTGTGGTGCTGCGATCGGCAGTTGTCGTTTAAAGATGGCATGTGAACTATTGACGGGCGCGCAGCTGCCGCAAACTTTGTCGAATATTGCTAGATAATTTTCCCATCCAATTAAATAAAAATAACTTCACTGAAAATGTAATTTTTTTTTTTACAAATGCAGGTTTTTTCACTGTGATGTAATTGAAATTTGTGGTAATGTTTTTTCTGTGTTTGGGCATTTCATTCAAAAAGAGTGTAATTTTGAAAACAAATGCAAGCATTTGTACATTTATCGTTGTGTGATAAATTTAACACATTTCATTCATTAGGTTATATTAAAAAAGTTTTATATTTTCACCCAAAATACTTATTTGATTTTACGTCGTGGTGGTGTAAGATTTCATTGTTTTGTTGCAAATTGAGGTTTATTTTGGTTTAATTTCATGATATCGCGATTCGCGAAATTTCCATGCTCCTATTTATGTATACTAAAAACATAATTAACAGTTTTTTCCGCAAATTATTTGGTATTTTTATGAAGATATTATTAATATCATGTCTGGAAACNATGATGGTGTAAGATTTCATTGTTTTGTTGCAAATTGAGGTTTATTTTGGTTTAATTTCATGATATCACGATTTGCGAAATTTCCATGCTCCTACTTATGTATACTAAAAAACATAATTAACAGTTTTTTCCGCAAATTATTTGGTATTTTTATGAAGATATTATTAATATCATGTCTGGAAACTATAAAACATTCTCAGGATCTTAAAAAAAATGTTTGACTTTTGAATTGTTTTTTAAGACATGATTCGTTCCAGTGGCCTGTTGGCGGAGATTGAGCGTCACTACAAGGATCCCACAAAGCCGTACCCCAGGGAGGAAAACCCCTTGCTGTACGAGCTGTCTACCTACCTGGACTGGGCCGGGATCAGCGACCCCTTCTCCAAGATATACGTTACAGCGCAGAACCTCCAGCACATTTCGCTGCTCATGTTTCTGCTTGCCGTGTCACAGATCTCCAAGCTGCAGCATGTCAAGAACATTGGTCAGTTTTAATAAAGTTTGCAGACTTTCATGGTGGTGGACTGCGTGTTCTTTTATTCTGAGTTGTAGCCACACCACTTTTATATTTTATCCTGATGTTTCGGAAGACCATCTTCAGAATAAGTAGCAGCAATAATAGTAACTGTTACCTACTGAGGCTCTGTGGGGCCTTCCTGCCTTTATATATCTTAGGGCGTGCAGAGGTACTTCTTGATTCGCTAGAGCTCTCGGCTTTTACTTATAGAGATTATCAGATAAGCCTCTACACACTGCACCTATGAAACAAAGTTTCTCGGGTAGAGGTTTCCTGATAGTGATGGGTGTGCCTACGGCAATAAATTGACAAACTGAGCGCATGCTGTGGGGCTAGTAGCATCCTGTGGGTGCCCATTCACCAGTATCTGTGGCTAGCATCGTCTTCCTTGCTGTCACTGTTATTAGTTTTGTTCAAAACCAGTTGCCTAATGTCATTCTGATGTGTATTATCTCACTTCTAACTTTATTTGTGATAGCGTTGTTTTGACGCACCACAGGCGTCGTCATTTACCCGTTATAGCCTTGCCACAGCCGCGGCCCCCTCCTAAGGAGACATTANTTTGACGCACCACAGGCGTCGTCATTTACCCGTTATAGCCTTGCCACAGCCGCGGCCCCCTCCTAAGGAGACATTATGCTGCACACGCCACAGCCTGCCTTGAAGCCCAGAGTTGGCTTGCCCAGCTGATGTCTCCTGTTGTGCCACCCCGCTTTGCATCACGTCGCCACGCTCTACCCCTCCAGCTTCCACCGGCTTCAGCCATCTCCGCCGGCTCCCGGCCGCNCGCTTTGCATCACGTCGCCACGCTCTACCCCTCCAGCTTCCACCGGCTTCAGCCATCTCCGCCGGCTCCCGGCCGCACTCTCTCTCTGTGCCTCTCTTAGTTCTCTCTTTACCTCTACCTATGCACCCTCTGTGCGCCGCGTATAAATAGGCCTCGCTGTTCTCAGATAGAAGCTGTCTCGCATCAGTCATTCGCAAAACGTTACTTTGCCCGAGAGACTGTCTCGCGCCAATTTAGTAGCACGCCATTACTCTGCCCGAGCGCCCACTGACGTCACGTNACTTTGCCCGAGAGACTGTCTCGCGCCAATTTAGTAGCACGCCATTACTCTGCCCGAGCGCCCACTGACGTCACGTCTACCTTCGCAGAACATCACTGCCAGAGAGAGTCAACCGACTTCTTCAAGTCATCACTGCCATTTGCAGCACTGTCGAGAGTCTTACTTTGTATGACATAGACTCGCTGCCCACCAGCATCCTGGTCTTAGAAGTGAAATAAAACACTTTCAAAATTATTATTTCAATGCTAAGCTGCAGTTTTGTATTCAGTATGACATCACTGGTGCAACATAATTTTGGTTGGTGAAAATGTGTGAGTAGGCTACACACTCTAGTCTCATCTCAGGCCTATAATCATAGTTATGTGTACAGTATTGTGTTAATTTCCAGTGGAATTTCTCTCATATGGCCTCTTCCAAAGCTGTCTTTTTTTTATCACTCGAAAAAATTCTTTGTGAAGAAAATTTACAGAATATATCGATATTATTACTCTATATGCAGGGTGTAACACAAGCTAAGGCTTGAACAAGAAGAAAATCAAGAAATAATGCTTTCTAAAGCACTTCAAAAAATTATAAAGAATAAATTGTACGTGATGGAGGCCAACCATAATTACAACAGTGCATTTTTAAATGATTGCCATAGGTAGATCCATACAGTTAATCTTCATGGTTGTTGGCACAAAAATGCATGACAAGNGCATTTTTAAATGATTGCCATAGGTAGATCCATACAGTTAATCTTCATGGTTGTTGGCACAAAAATGCATGACAAGTGATGAGGTTATATGTACCAGGACCACAAGAGAAGCTGAATATTAGTAAAAATAGAATTGAATGTACAAAAATATAATTAAATTAAACATTAATAATTCTCTGATTGAACTGTGGTATCTTCACATTATTACGTATTTATTACAGATTACATTATAAAAAAAAAGTAATCAGAATGCAGAAGTACTCACATGAATGTCAGTGGTTGCATAATAGACCTCGTCTGAAGAAAAAAAACTGCTTACTACTTGTACTCGATAAAACTTAGCTGTTTGTCGATATTGCAGGTCTGGTTTGCAAGAAGCCACAGGAACCAGTGGATGGCGTTCCTTTCACTGTGGGTATTCAAACATTCCTGCGACAGTTCCATCCAGAGGTTAGGAATCAGTTCCTTGTGTACTTCAGCCAGTATATCAACTCCCTCATCGCTGCTTGTCCAAGGTACTGTGGGGTTCTCTATGTTTCTAATGTCAGATGTACCGTGTGGCCAGACTTTACCCCAGAGTTCTTGTGTTCCACAATAGGAAAATAAAACTCTCTTTGTTTTTTTTCTCCCAAAAAAATTTTTCAAACTTTTCCCAACAAACCTCAGAGTTGCCTGACAAACTGGATGAAGCATTTCTGCACATGAATTCAAGTTTTTTTTTAATGTCATGGTATTATATTTTTTCTTTAAAATTTGGCAACGTGTTTTAGAATCTCGTAAAGTGCAATTTGTAAATAAAGATACAAACAACATGTAACATAACTTTTTAATATGACTGCAGACATTTATAAGCTTGTGCCCCTAAAAACTTTGTCAGATTTATTTTCCTGCAGTCTTAAGGATGTTCAAGAATCGAAAATTATTTCCTTAATTTTTTTTGTGACGTAAAATAATACTGTGGGTTGGAGAAAGTATTAAAATAGTGGAAAATTACTATAATGAAACTAATAAAGCTAACTATCGTCATTTTAAATTGACATTTTTTTTTTGTACAAATGCAGGGTTCCTACAGTCTGGAAAATAAGGGAAAAATGGGTACAGATGTTGGGGAAAATTTATTTATTTATTCTCCCAACAAATAATATGTAAAGAAAAACTTTTCATTTTGTGTTTGGCAATGTTACCAGATTAAATGTCTGGCCTCTTTTATTATTAGTGGTAATGGTATTATGAGTGGCAGTAGTGTTATTTTTAGTAATGGTGATATTATTAGCAATAGCGTTATTATTGGTATTAGTTTTATTATTGTGAGTAGTAGTATTATTTGTAGTTTTATTAGTATTGGTAGTAGTAGTAGTATTATTATATTTGATTTTAACTTTTGTGTGCATATGAATTTTATTAACAGATTTAGGTATTGAGATGCAATTTCCATCCCATCCCATTCGCTTTCACCACTGCCTCAGGAGCTAGTGGTGACCTTTCACATTATAAACAGGCTACGTAGTTACCAGGTCTATTTGAACAAATTATCATTATAAACACAAAGGTAAGGTATATGGAATATTCTGCAATGAGGATTGAATGGTGTAACGTGATTTCCATCTAGACATTATTGGCGTTAGCAGCATGCAGGGCAGATGGGCACCCAAGATGAGTGTTCGATATACAGTACAAAGACACTCCTATTTATTGCTATAGGCTATTCATGATAAAGTGAGCACTTTTTATAGCCCTTTCATTTAGAATAATAGTCAATAAATGTATTTTATTGTAATCTTCGACATTAACTTCCAAGTGTTGTGGAATATTCACACTGTGTTTACTACTTACATGGCTATGTTTATTTTAAAAAGTGGTTAAAGGATTAAAAAAAATGTAAGTAAAGTGGTTTTAAAATTTGTTTTGTGCAACATAAATAAAAGCAGAAACAGCCGTGTTTCTTTTGTATTTGGAAAGACTATTAAATAATAAAAGTAACTATGGCACATGTTATTGAACTTATGTTATAAATTTTAAATATTGTAGTGTAAAAAGGGACCTAATGTAAAAAAATTATGTGTTATTAAGTGATGAGTTAATGTGCTTATAGTTATGGATTTCCTTTGTCATATTTGTACATGCATTTGTTTGCAGGTTTACATTGTTACTATACATAATTTATGGGGAAATAATTTAAGCAGAAACTCTCAACCAATTATTTTGACTTAGCTATTACAACATAATGTCAAGTCTTTCAGTTTTTATATTGTTTTAAAGTTTATATTAAACTTCTTTTAAAAAACATGTCTGCTTTTTGATTATTACATTAGAGGTATGGTAATATTAGCTGTAGGAGAGGGAAAGGCTGAAATGTGTACAGTACAACCAAAGCTTCAGTATTTAGTGTAAAATTACCCAAAAAAAATTTTAATGTGCTAATTAGAGAAGTTTTAGGAAATAGTCAGGGTAATAAATTTTACTAAAACTCTACGAACCTTGAAATGTACAAATCTCAAAATTGAAGAGAAATTTATAGGTACATTAGGCTATGGCTCAAAATTATTGTCAACATCATCAAAATGTTATGAGAATTTTTTTTTTGGGTAATTTTGTACATATTACAATTTTAACTTTTGTGATCAAATTTAAAGACAAAATAGTTAGTTACCATTTTCACAGGTACACCAATTATCAGATTTCAAAGAAATGAAAATCCTCAATTTCAGTGAATATTCGGTAATTAGTTCATTTAGTGTACCAGCAAAGAGAATTTTTGTTTGCAAATTATTGTGTTTTTCATTATTTTATTACTAGAATAATTACATAAAATGGAAATTTGAATGTAGGCAATAACCCCTGTGAAAAATACACTGTATTTTCCATTATTATTATTTTTTTTTTTTGCANTGTGAAAAATACACTGTATTTTCCATTATTATTATTTTTTTTTTGCATCAAATTTGTTATAATGAATAACTTGCTAAAGTGTTATGAAATTAATTACACTTTCATTATAACTGGGTTCTTATGAAATTAGTTTTCATTTTTACGAAAGTTCACAACATATTTCTCATTTTAGTTTTGTGAGAGAAAAAAATCTAATTTGCACAACCTTAATATTTATGCTAAAAATTATGATAAATGTGATTTATTAAATTATTTGTCATTTTTATGAAGCTATCATTGAGAATATGTCATAAAGCCATAGGACATCTTCAAAATCTGAGGGAAAAAAAATTTGTCTCTTAAGAGTCATCTTTATCTTGTTGGCTAGCGTGTTTAGAAATCTGTGACTGGTTAAGAAGACAGACTCCCTTATGCTGTTATAGCACTAAGTGNTTTGTGACGTAAAATAATACTGTGGGTTGGAGAAAGTATTAAAATAGTGGAAAATTACTATAATGAAACTAATAATGCTAACTATCGTCATTTTAAATTGACATTTTTTTTTTGTACAAATGCAGGGTTCCTACAGTATGGAAAATAAGGGAAAAATGGGTACAGATGTTGGGGAAATTTATTTATTTATTCTCCCAACAAATAATATGTAAAGAAAAACTTTTCATTTTGTGTTTGGCAATGTTACCAGATTAAATGTCTGGCCTCTTTTATTATTAGTGGTAATGGTATTATGAGTGGCAGTAGTGTTATTTTTAGTAATGGTGATATTATTAGCAATAGCGTTATTATTGGTATTAGTTTTATTATTGTGAGTAGTAGTATTATTTGTAGTTTTATTAGTATTGGTAGTAGTAGTAGTATTATTATATTTGATTTTAACTTTTGTGTGCATATGAATTTTATTAACAGATTTAGGTATTGAGATGCAATTTCCATCCCATCCCATTCGCTTTCACCACTGCCTCAGGAGCTAGTGGTGACCTTTCACATTATAAACAGGCTACGTAGTTACCAGGTCTATTTGAACAATTTATCATTATAAACACAAAGGTAAGGTATATGGAATATTCTGCAATGAGGATTGAATGGTGTAATGTGATTTCCATCTAGACATTATTGGCGTTAGCAGCATGCAGGGCAGATGGGCACCCAAGATGAGTGTTCGATACACAGTACAAAGACACTGCTATTTATTGCTATAGGCTATTCATGATAAAGTGAGCACTTTTGATATCCCTCTCATTTAGAATAATAGTCAATAAATGTATTTTATTTTAATCTTAGACATTAACTTCCAAGTGTTGTGGAATATTCACACTGTGTTTACTACTTACATGGCTATGTTTATTTTAAAAAGTGGTTAAAGGATTAAAAAAAATGGAAGTAAAGTGGTTTTAAAATTTGTTTTGTGCAACATAAATGAAAGCAGAAAGCAGCCGTGTTTCTTTTGTATTTGGAAAGACTATTAAATAATAAAAGTAACTATGGCACATTTTATTGAACTTATGTTATAAATTTTAAATATTGTAGCGTAAAAAGCTGTAGGAGAGGGAAAGGCTGAAATGTGTACAGTACAATCAAAGCTTCAGTATTTAGTGTAAAATTACCCAAAAAAAATTTGAATGTGCTATTTAGAGAAGTTTTAGGAAATAGTCAGGGTAATAAATTTTACTAAAACTCTACGAACCTTGAAATGTACAAATCTCAAAATTGAAGAGAAATTTATAGGTACATTAGGCTATGGCTCAAAATTATTGTCAACATCATCAAAATGTTATAAGAATATTTTCTTGGGTAATTTTGTACATATTACAATTTTAACTTTTGTGATCAAATTTAAAGACAAAATAGTTAGTTACCATTTTCACAGGTACACCAATTATCAGATTTCAAAGAAATGAAAATCCTCAATTTCAGTGAATATTCGGGTGTTTAATGAGTTCATTTAGTGTACCAGCAATGAGAATTTTTATTTGCAAATTATTGTGTTTTTCATTATTTTATTACTAGAATAATTACATAAAATGGAAATTTGAATGTAGGCAATAACCCCTGTGAAAAATACACTGTATTTTCCATTATTATTATTTTTTTTTTTTGCATCAAATTTGTTATAATGAATAACTTGCTAAAGTGTTATGAAATTAATTACACATTCATTATAACTGGGTTCTTATGAAATTAGTTTTAATTTTTACAAAAGTTCACAACATATTTCTCATTTTAGTTTTGTGAGAAAAAAAAATCTAATTTGCACAACCTTAATATTTATGCTAAAAATTATGATAAATGTTATTTATTAAATTATTTGGCATTTTTATGAAGCTGTCATTAAGAATTTGTCGTAAAGCCATAGGACATCTTCAAAATCTGAGGAAAAAAAAATTTGTGTCTTAAATTATTTTAAGGGAAATCTTACTTTGTGTAATAAAATTATAAATGAGTGCTAGTTGGTACTTAACTAAAAGAGTGGGCACAGTAATCGCCTGCTATGTAATATGAGTGAGTGAAGAAATTTGGGCAACTCTTATCATTGATGTCTTGAGAGCCGATGAAGGTGAAGCGAGTTGAGTGTGGAGCAGTGCTGCAATGCAAGGGCGGGGGAAGTGCGACATCTCCAAGAAAACCCACTGACGGACACGATTCCAACGTGCAAAAATCCAGGCGCAACCCCACCGTGAATTGAACCCTGTTCGCCTTGGTGGGAGGCAAGTAGTCTAACCACTACACCACCGTGGCCCCCTGCTCTTTAATATGAGTTGAAGATGTCTTGCCAATTGCACATGGGTAGTTTAAATTTTTTTGCTGCTCCTTTAACTGTATTTGTTACATATTAGTATTAATTTTCTTTAATGTTATTTACAAGTGAAATGTAATCACAATTATCCATTGTTGAGTTATTTATCTTTATTATAACTTTTTTTTTTTAACTAATAATGCCAAGTGAAAGAATATTGGGAGAAAGAAAAAAAACCATATTCTTAATTTTTGTGTGTTCTTGCAATTGGCTTGAACTAGTCCACTTTGTTTCGTATGACCTGGCACACTAAGCAGTTCAAAATACCGTACTTATCACTGCACACACTTGTAAGTGATAGATTTATAACAAGCACCAGGTATTTTAAATAAACAATATGAAAGCAGATTACGGTGTGGTAAACTGCTAACCAAAGTGCTTTGCACTCGTATTATGTCCAGTAAATATTGATCAGGACTGTGCAATATCATCAGAAGACCCTATTCCAATAACCAACAGATAAGGAAGTAGCTCTGTGTATCCTGACAAGTGCAGAAAGCTTTCAATACAGGTATTAAAGCTCAAGCATGTATGTTATTAGTCCAGCTCAAAGATGTCCGTGAAGTATGAACTCTTCTAAGTGAAGCAGAAATTAAGTTGTGCCGAGCAGCTTTTGTGGGGAAGCGTATTTATCTGCAAATGTGTTATAAAAATCCTTTCAAATAAAGTTATCTTTTGGATGAAATATGGAATTGTTGGATCAGGCAGCATACTTGATAATTTTGGATGAGCTAAATTATTGCAAATAATAATTCAAAATCAGTGTGTGTTACAGATAGACATTGTACAGTATGTAGAATAATGTGGCAGTGTGTTTAGCATAACTACAGTTGTATCAAGGTGTATGGGTAGTTTGGCTAGGAAAGTATTGCAGATTTTAATATTAATGTGCCAGGGAGTGTTTTTTTTTAATTCCAAGGGCAGAATAAAGGTGATTTAAGTATCTTACTTTAAAAAGTAATATTTTTGTCTCTTAACAATATTTTGTGTTTTATTCTTGTAGTGAAGTATAATTTTCCGACTTTCTTTGTTTATTCCAACACAGCAACAGCAAAGTGGCAGAATTCCCAGCGGAAGTGACCACAGCACTGTATTTCCTGGAAAACTTGTGTCACTACGCTGCCTTGCCCCGCGAGGTGCTTTCCAGAAACATTCCAGAGGTGGTACTCTACCAGTTTCGTACCCTTTCCGTATGAGTGCGGCCGAACCTCGAGTGTCGTCGGTGTGAGCCCTTGTGATTCCCTCGAGCAAGAAGCGCAGGCTCTCGTGTGCCTTAAAAGTGAAACTGAGCCCGGCTTGCCCAGATTTTCTGCAATTTACTGCTCTTTGCAGAATCTCATTACAGTAATTTTTCTATGTACATATTTCTAGAACGTATAGAAAAAGACATCTGTATATTGATGAATGAATACATGTCATGTTTGATTTTGTATATATAAAATTGAACAGATAATACTAACCTACAATGCTTGGAAAACCGCCAATTTTTTTCAATTTTTCCTTAATATTTCATTATTTGCTTTAATATTTTCATTATATTCTGGTACAGAATTCTATGAGTATGGGTGCCATTATGACACAGCAGCACACATGATAAATCAGTTGCTGTTTCATCGGTATTGTTGCTGTATTGTGTAACTAATGTATTTGTAATGTACAAATAAATGCATAGTCAGTTTGCAAGTAGGTTGATGTGTCACGAGGTGGAGTTAAGGCACCTGCTTACCAGAACGTGAGCCAAACACGTGAGATACAGGGACGGTTAACCACTGCCTACAGAGCCTTGGCCCAACTGGCTGCATTGCTGGATGGAGACTGAACTGATGTTATGATGGCGGAATTCAGTAGCCCTACGTGTACAGGAGAATCCAATTTAAAATGTTCATGCTCACCATTAATCTGTCAGTTGATATGATATTCTTAAATGATTTTCCGTAATGGTAAATTAATAATTCATACCAGTTGCACTGCATTGCGTTAAGCACTTAATACTAGGGAAGTTGAGAAATACCAGGTACCTTTTATACATCTTCCAGACAGTAAGGAAATGTGGAAAGTTTTAAATTACGGTATATGGTACCAATAAAGCAACCCCCCAATAAACTACACATTGGATGTGCAAAGTTCACATTATTATGTGACAAAGTACTAAACTCAAAGATGCCGTATGCTCTTTTTACTGCCATCGGCAGTGTGTTTGTGTAGCACATCCCAAAGGACATTACTTATAAGTTATAACCACTTATAAACGTTTGATGGTAGAGCAACACTGCTACATGTGTATGATTTCATATTAAGACAGGGGCCTTGGTGGCCGAGCAGGTAGACTGCTCACCTCTCACCAACATGAAAACCGGGTTCAATCCGCAGACGGGTCACTTCTGGATTTGCGCAAGTGGGAATTGTGCCGGACGAAGCTGCTGGTCGGCAGGTTCTCTCGAGGATATCCCGTTTCCTCCGCCCTTGCAGTCCGGCGCTGCTCTGTTCTCACCTCATTTCACCCTCATCAGCTCTCAAGACCTCGTTGTCAAGAGCCACCCAAATCTCTCAAATCAACTCGTCTAGCATATCAAGACACGGACAGTAAATTCTATAGCGTGTCACAAAATGATAAGACGAAATTTGCAAGTCTCAAATCATACGTTATAAACATAAATGGCCATAATGACACATATAAAAGGTGGTAAATAAAATATTTCTAAAATAATTGAGATTTTTTTTTGGAACACTTGAAAAACAATGTCCAATTTTAAACTTCCCCTTTACATCACAAAATAAAGCCTATTTTTCTTACTAATTACATAGATTAAATGGTTTTCGCTCAACAATTTTTTTTTGTAATGTATGGTGCAAGTTTGGTGCAAGTTATTTTTTAATAATGAGTCCAAGCACTAAACAAATTGTGAAGAACGGGGACATACAATACCCAAGCATTTCATCCTTAAGAGTCCCTTCAGTACCAGCAACATAATTCCACATATAGTATTTTCTTTTATTTATTTGTATTGGCTATATTCATATTCTGCTTGAAAAACTGATATAAGTATTACTACACAAGAAGCAAATTATTTCACTCCGAAATTGAGTCATATAATAAATAAGTATTGTTTTTTGTAGGAATTTCATGTACAAAGGCTAATTACGATGATGGAAGAGTAATGATAAAGTGAAGTGATTTGGGTAGCTCTTAACATTTGAAGTCTCGAGAGCCGATGAGAGTGAAATGAGGTAAGCATGGAGCAGCGCCGGAAACTGGAGATCCCGAGAAAACCCGCCGACCAGCATCATCCGGCACAATTCCCAGATGCGAAAATTCAGAGTGAACCGGCCGAGGATTGAACTCGGTTCGGCTTGGTGGTAGGCGTGCAGTCTAACCGCTCAGCCACCCTGGCTTCAGTAATGATAAAGAACTGAAACTAAACGCACTGCTGGGTGAAAAGAAATATTTATAAATATTGTCACAATATTGTCAGCTACACCTGCCATGTTTTGTAACCGAGAAGGTGCAGGCATGGATGCGCCGGACCTTGAACCCAAATTATAACAGCAGAAAGAATTGGTCCAAGCACTAAACAACGATGATTACATTACATCAGTCAGATCTTTAATGATCCACAACGATGGCCTCTTTCTAATAAAAAGTTTTGCCATTAGTTGTATTGAAAACCGAGTTGAACCTCTTTGTACGTAAGCAATTCGAAAAACTCGTAAAACAAAATATAATTCAACTCGGGAAGGAATTAACCGCCGTTGTAAAGTTTAACTTTGTACTCTCAACATGGCCAACCTATGAATTTGAATGTTCGAGCAGATATGGACTTTTGATTCATGGCGTGGGAGAGGGCACGGTCTCGTCATGATTTTAAGTAGGGCCTAGGAAACAATATCAAATCAATCAAATAAATTTGGTAATAAATCGATTATATCATTTCATTTCAGCTTTAAAACATTTGCAGGGCAGATNTGGCGTGGGAGAGGGCACGGTCTCGTCATGATTTTAAGTAGGGCCTAGGAAACAATATCAAATCAATCAAATAAATTTGGTAATAAATCGATTATATCATTTCATTTCAGCTTTAAAACATTTGCAGGGCAGATTCAAGTCAGTGCAAGAGCTTTGGGAGTAGTTATTTGTTCAAAAAAAAAAATATATATATATATATAAATATATAAATATACATATATGCAAGCACTTTTGAGGCCTTAAGTTACTTTTTTCTTGCAGCCATTTTATCCTTTAACTGCATTTGTAAATTTTATTTTGCCATGTAAGTAATAAACACAGTGTGTGTATTCCACCACACTCTAAAGTTAACGTCTAAAAAAACTAAAATAAAATTTTGTTTATACATACATACTATTATTCCAAATGAGAGGGCTTTCAAAACTGCTCACTTTTCCGTGAATAGTCTATACACATGAAAACTATTACTAGAGAGAAAATCGTGGAAATGTATCGNAAAACTGCTCACTTTTCCGTGAATAGTCTATACACATGAAAACTATTACTAGAGAGAAAATCGTGGAAATGTATCTTGTGGCCAGCAGTATAAATCACTTGCGCACACAAGAAAACAATTTTTACATTTCTCCCCTATACTTCACAATCAACAATATGTTCCCTTAGATTTAACTGTGATTTTACGTCTTTAGTACCCATCTTAAAAAAGTTTTTTTAGACTCGATTCTTGCTACTTCCATCTAAAGGCAGGCTATGCTATTTACACTAAGTAACTTGAATAAAGNGTTTTTTTAGACTCGATTCTTGCTACTTCCATCTAAAGGCAGGCTATGCTATTTACACTAAGTAACTTGAATAAAGATTACGAATAATATTTCTGAAATAATTTACTTCAGATATTTGCAATTTTTCTTCCCCTTCCCATCTCAAAATAACGCGACGGCTAGCACTTAGTTATTACTGGCGGGAAACATTAACTCAGTGTACTTTATTTTGGCTATTTAGGTTTTTGACTTTGTCGGGTTGAGACTTACTGAAACCATGGCCAGAGAATTTGTGTTCATACGTTCGTAGGATTGCANGTTTTTGACTTTGTCGGGTTGAGACTTACTGAAACCATGGCCAGAGAATTTGTGTTCATACGTTCGTAGGATTGCAAGATGTTCTGAAATAAAACCAGATCAAGTGTTTGGGATATTGTGTTTTTTACTTACCATAAATTGCTAAATGTTTAAACGAATGTAAGACATTTGATTACCAAAATTTAGAAAGTAATACAAGTTGTGAATAAAACAAAAATATACTGCAAACATTTATATTTTTTTTATTTGANGTTTTTGACTTTGTCGGGTTGAGACTTACTGAAACCATGGCCAGAGAATTTGTGTTCATACGTTCGTAGGATTGCCAGATGTTCTGAAATAAAACCAGATCAAGTGTTGGGGATATTGTGTTTTTTACTTACCATAAATTGCTAAATGTCTAAACGAATGTAAGACATTTGATGACCAAAATTTAGAAAGTAATACAAGTTGTGAATAAAACAAAAATATACTGCAAACATTTATATTTTTTTTATTTGANACCAAAATTTAGAAAGTAATACAAGTTGTGAATAAAACAAAAATATACTGCAAACATTTATATTTTTTTTATTTGATTGTGACCAGTAGTCTATTAGCATAACGTGATTAGCTAGGTGCACACAGCCACAGTGGCTGCATCTACTGGTTGTTGAGTAAAAAATTATAATAAATAAGTTAAGGCAAACATTTGATTAATTTAAACCTACGAGCATATGCTGCCATCATCGTAGCTATTGTATAACAAGAATTGGTTTCTGTATTGCATTCAATATTTGTGCTTGAAAATGTGTTGTTTACTTTTGGGATTGCAAGCAGAATTTATGTGATAAAGTTATTAAAATACCAAGCATGTCCTTTAAAATTAATAAACTAACTCCATAGGATGCCATTATTATTAATAAATTTTGTAACTGGTTAATTTTTGTTAGATTTTTGCNATTAATAAACTAACTCCATAGGATGCCATTATTATTAATAAATTTTGTAACTGGTTAATTTTTGTTAGATTTTTGGAGTTGATCTTAATAATCAGAAAATTTAGCTGAGTTATAGACAACAGAACAGAACAAAATGTGCAAAAATTTAATTGTTCCGGGTAAAACAGTACATCTGGCAATTCTAATAGAATCAGGTGTGTACATCACTCATAGTTTACTACACNAATTGTTCCGGGTAAAACAGTACATCTGGCAATTCTAATAGAATCAGGTGTGTACATCACTCATAGTTTACTACACGTCAAATGAGACGTTATAAGATTAACTTTAATGCCATCGATAAGCAGGTACTGGCCGGGTTTATAAAAAACGCAACAATGCAAAATGCAACACACGTAATATAATCACGATCGTTTAAACATTGCAAGGCACAAGCTATCCCCAACCCTTTAACTTAAAATTGTAAAACTGCAGAAATGAATTATGTTTCTTAAGGTTTCTGTTAAAACCATCTTAGGTCATATTTACCACGCATATTTTGTTGTTTTGAAAATGAAAGCATTTTTCGAAATTAAACATCTCCAAATTATTTGAACACGAGATTTATCATTATCTCCTTTATTTGCGCCAAACAACAAACAAAAAAATGTGNGAGATTTATCATTATCTCCTGTATTTGCGCCAAACAACAAACAAAAAAAATGCGCTAAAAAAAACGTAACGAAAACAGGTAATCTGAGACTTCTGTGCACATTAGGTGTGCGTGTAAAATGATTTCGGTGAGTATTGTTATAAATATAGAAGGTGGAAAAACAATCCAAAATGCAATAAGTTTAAAGTTGGCAAATTTACTGTTGCGTTCTTGCATCTTTAATAAACAGGTTCCACATACATTCGACTTCTTGCATCATTGCGTAGTGTTGTTTTTTTATAAACCTAGCTTTGTTGATGGCATCAACAAGAATGACTTTTATAAAATAGTAATTTTGCCTACCAAAGTTTACGTCTATTAGTTTCTTTCCACTTCCGGCTAAGCTTAATTTTTTCTCGCCACTGCACTTTATCCGACTTCACCACACGTTACGAATATAAGAATTCCCACCAAAATTGTGCCACGACAGTAGCGGCATCCAGAGACTCCATTAAGAACTCTTCTTTGGATGCTGTGCCACACACCTACCAGCGAACGGCTGAACTAGAACAAGTTGTAGTCTGTTGCATCCTTCGTAACACTCTAAAACATGACTGTTACATCAACATTTTAAAACTAAATAACATGAAATACAGATGTCTGTTTTAAGTTGCACCGCACAGTATTCTTCTGGATTGTTAGGAGATGATTTGCGAAAAATATAAATTACATAGCTTTATCAGAAGTGAGTATAAAATAGTTTTTTTTTAATTTTAAATATAAAATTTTATTGTGTGTGCGCACGCGCGTNAAAATTAATTTCCCAACACTTTGCAAAACTATGACCCTTCACCCCAATAGCTTAGCATAATTTAAATTTTGGTGACTGGACAAGTTCTTTCATAGTAATTTCGGGATGGAGTGGATTGGTTTAGGCAGCTCTTAACATCGGGGTCATGAGAGTGAAGCAAGGCAAGTACAAAGCACTGCCAGATAGCATGGGCGAAGCAAACTGGAGATCCCCAAAACAACCCGCTGGCCAGCGGCACTGTACAGCGTGATTCCCACGTGAAAAATCCAGGAATGACCGTGCCAGGAATAATTCTCAGTTCACCTTGGTGGGAGGTGAGGATACTAACCTGGTGCACCGACTGTGGCCCCGATGTCTGAATAGAATAATAATTTCAGGAGGGAGGAGAATTAAAGATATCTGCTTCACAGTACGTGGCATCTAAACAACTCTTGTGCAGCACGAGTTTGTACTGGAGCGACACTTTATGGTTTACAGTTATAGCCCATGCAGGTAGAACTGCTGTTTTGCATTCAGGACACAAAAGGTTAAATGAAAGCCAAGAGTGATCGCTTACAATATACTTTTATTCTATTTATCACAGGAACGCATTTACAACCATTACATCCACTTCTTTACATTACTAAAAGAAAATTTAATCATACTTCACAGTATCATACGTAATGGCCTGGTACAATCACAGTAAAAGTCTACTTAACTTAATTTGAGAACTGCATATAATTATAACTGTAACTTCTCTTATTTATGCCATTTGCTATTGATTTGTCAGGTAGGAACTTCTCTTACCTATAAACACACAGTCAGAATATTTTTTTTTTTTTTGCATAGTATGTGAAATTCCGTGTTGGCATCATTTACAGTAACAAGGGTGGAAGTTGCATATTTAGTTTAAAAAAAGGACACCAGTTTTAATTACATAACTTTCCCAAGTACTTGAACATTTTAAGTGCAATGGTAAAATAATTGGAAGAAATTGCATTCTGAATATCCTGATAATGTTTACTTAAACTTTCCAAAGTCCAAACACTAGGGCAATATGAAACCTTAAATTTTACAAACATTCTCCTAGTTTGCCTGAACTGAAGTAAATATTTTAGAACTATGAAGGAAGCTTCACAGACAAACTACAATCATCTCTTTATGCTAAATTAATGTGGGGCACTAAAATACAAATATGTACTTAACAGACTTGTTACAGAAAACAGTGGGAACGTTAACTGTCAAATAGGAATGACTATAAAACATTTTTTTTTAATGTACCACAAAAAAAACATTTTTCTCGTACACGTACTAACCCTTCCTGNTTAGAACTATGAAGGAAGCTTCACAGACAAACTACAATCATCTCTTTATGCTAAATTAATGTGGGGCACTAAAATAATGTGGGGCACTAAAATACAAATATGTACTTAACAGACTTGTTACAGAAAACAGTGGGAACGTTAACTGTCAAATAGGAATGACTATAAAACATTTTTTTTTAATGTACCACAAAAAAAAACATTTTTCTTGTACACGTACTAACCCTTCCCGTATTATCAGTGATGTTTCAGTATTTTGTAAAGTTCAGACCTCCATGTGAATCTTACTATGTTACCTACACACTGACAACCCACAACAAGGTATAATCAGGCCCCAGATAATTTTGCATAAACTCTCTCAATTACTGTAAAACCCTTCATTATGCTTCTGAATAAAAATAATGAAAAAATTAATACTTTTTGACTTGAAGGACTTTACAAAAGTGGGACTATACATACTTGCTCGTTAACTTATCTTGTAAAAATAAAGACTGCTTGCATGTTATAAAAAAATTGCCAAAGTGTTTCATAACATACAAAAATTACAAATGTTACACTCATTGCCACCAAAATTGAATTTTCTGTAAATCGTGAACTGCAAATGTTCTTTAACAAAAACTTGAATTATGAAGTTACACTCACTGCACAACATACATTCCACGACACTCAAGAACACTTATTACAGTGCCTTTGTATTATTAAGTTTACCACACAATTCCATTCTTATGACAAAGATTCAACAACCTTTTATGAATTTTAAGAAGTTTCAAGAAAAAAAAAAAAATAACACCTTTTTGTGATTAAACATGCATTATTCTTTGTAGTCACTCTTCGTTGGACATTAACTGTGGAAATAAAAACTTCTAAATTTTAAATTTATATATTCAGTCTGCAATCAAAAAAATTACTACAGCCTAGATCAGCATATCAGACTAGGATGTTTCTTGTAAGTAACAATAAGTTTTGTATTTATAACACATACTGCAAAGAAACAGATGTCTGGTACAATAAAAATATTCACATACTAATTTTTCCAATGACTGAGGAACTTCTTAGGTNTTTTCTGTAAATCGTGAACTGCAAATGTTCTTTAACAAAAACTTGAATTATGAAGTTACACTCACTGCACAACATACATTCCACGACACTCAAGAACACTTATTACAGTGCCTTTGTATTATTAAGTTTACCACACAATTCCATTCTTATGACAAAGATTCAACAACCTTTTATGAATTTTAAGAAGTTTCAAGAAAAAAAAAATAACACCTTTTTGTGATTAAACATGCATTATTCTTTGTAGTCACTCTTCGTTGGACATTAACTGTGAAAATAAAAACTTCTAAATTTTAAATTTATATATTCAGTCTGCAATCAAAAAAATTACTATAGCCTAGATCAGCATATCAGACTAGGATGTTTCTTGTAAGTAACAATAAGTTTTGTATTTATAACACATACTGCAAAGAAACAGATGTCTGGTACAATAAAAATATTCACATACTAATTTTTCCAATAACTGTGTACATTTTAGACTGAGGAACTTCTTAGTTAGCTACATTGTATGTGGAAAACTTATTCTGTTACGTTTAACACTATATATGTTTCAACTGCATATGGAACAATGTAAAGCGTTTCTTACTTATTCTACAGGCACATGTATGTTTATGATTCCGTATTTGTATTTCTAACTGAATGATATTTTAAGGCGTTTAAATGATTCATGGTCAACACACATTAGATTTATATTTAGGGGAGGGGAAGGGTGGAATAAAACAGTCTCGTTAAAAGGGAAATTAATTTTTTCCGACATTACAAATGTAAGTTGTGCATTAGCTTTGTGACCCTCGTGTTTCGTCATTTCAATACTCCAAACGTTTACCATTTAAATATTTAGTACAAAAAAAATGTGTTCTTTAAGTAACACCAAATATACATACATACATTACATCAACTTTAATATTGCAGTTTTCAATTAAAACAAAAACCTTTACCGCTGTCTGTGCCAGATTACAAAGGACTGAAACAAAGTAAATAATTAATTTTGTAAAATATAATGTGAAAACTGTTTGATTCATCACAAAATTATGTATAATGTTTCTGTTGGCTTCACTACTGGAACTGGTCAGGCATCTTATGTTTGGTAATATTAATTCTTTTCCCCAGTTAGAATTTTTTTCTACTTGTAATGTTATGCTCAATATAGCTGATTAAATATTCTGTTGGGTGAAACAACATTCTATAATGAGTCTAAACTGCAGCCAGAAGTATAAGGCCATGATCATTTCAACTAAAAACCAAACTACAAATGTAATTTTTTACATTTCTGCAACTAAATACATCCAGCCTAGAAAACTTATTGCTGTCAAATATATAAGAATTCAGCCACTAAATAATAAAACTCAAAACTTATGCAAGTAAAATGTTTGCTATCCCAAAACAAGGAATACTTTTGATAGATTAAGTTAAATGCAGGGTCTAGTATTTGCTAATGACGAAACATATAAATGGTAAAAACCACACCTTAGACATGAGAATCATAACAGATTTAATAACAAACAAAAATTTGAGCNAGAAAACTTATTGCTGTCAAATATATAAGAATTCAGCCACTAAATAATAAAACTCAAAACTTATGCAAGTAAAATAATGTTTGCTATCCCAAAACAAGGAATACTTTTGATAGATTAAGTTAAATGCAGGGTCTAGTATTTGCTAATGATGAAACATATAAATGGTAAAAACCACACCTTAGACATGAGAATCATAACAGATTTAATAACAAACAAAAATTTGAGCCATTATTGTTTAAACTAAAGTAGCTTTTTTACTATTATTTTTTTAACATCCTTGTTCTACAAAATAGTTTTTTAAAGGGTTTAATAAACATCTAAAAATTTATTACATTTCTACAACAAAAAAACTGTAACAACTTCTACAAATAAGTTATTTTTGAAAACTTATTATATCTTTAAATCAAATACTTAATGAGCAAAGAATTTATATATCAGATTCTCTGCCTACAAAGCATCATGTGTAAATAATGGAAGACTGCACATCTGGCTCAAATAAAAGAAATGTGTTGATGCAATATGTTCAAGGAAGTTAACCAGTTTTCTTCGCAAATTAAAATTTCAGCCCTGGTGTAAGAGTAGTACTAAATAATGGAAGATATTTCGAGACAAGTGAATGAACATTTTCATGAGAAAAACAACACCAAAGTGTTTCACATGTCACAACAGACTTTAAATACGAGTTTTACAGTGAAACAAAAAAAGTTAACGTACTTAAAATCTGTTCTGTTAACATGAGCAGAAGACTTCTAAACTAAGTCCCTCTTGACTTTATATAAGTCTGGAGGCTTAATGAACACATTTGCTTGCAAGAGCATGCACATACACATAAGGACAGGTACAAAACAGGTTTTTGCTAATTGTAGCATTTCGCAGACAGTAGAACTCTACCCACTCTCTCGATGAAAACCCAAGTAAATTAATGTCAGAACAGACTCAAAAGATTGTACAGCACAGAATTAATGTATTTTCAGTATTAACGAGTCGATATAAAACAAAACTGGTTTGATTACCGTTAACACGAATTACCAAAACAAAAGCTGAAAAAAACATTTCTAGAGGANATATAAAACAAAACTGGTTTGATTACCGTTAACACGAATTACCAAAACAAAAGCTGAAAAAAACATTTCTAGAGGAAGACAAAAATGGAAATTGGAAATAACAATTGCAGTCAGCAAAATTAAAGTGTTGATAGCAGCCTAGCTTTCGTATTTAAAATTACATTTATATCAGACTGCTTGTCCAGTAGTACCAAGATTTTTCACCAGGAATGATTATGCTTTATTCTCAAAAGTTTTCAAATATTATAAGAGTTCTCACAGAAGCCACATGGGATAACACAAATGCTGCAATGAGCAATAAATAAATATGCAACGTTAAATGCATTTCCGTTGCTAAACCACCAACATAATCTGATATGATGTCCTAATTCATAGTTAACTAATATAGTGGCATCAGAAACATTCAGTACAACATACATTTTTATAGAATTTTCTTGTGAAGCCTTCTATGTAAATTAATCGCAGTTTCTAAACAATTTCACGGAAAAAATTTTGTTAGCAACTGCTTCTTTTTTGTGTTGAGAACTAACTAAAATCTGTACAATCATCATGCATCTTTTCTTCAGACTTAAAGCAAATAAATATGTAGTATGATACTGTAACAAATTAAACTGCATCTAGCTCGCGCCAAATTGCAGATCTTCCACGTTACCATCCGGTACTTCCACCTGCATCCTAAGGCCATTAAATGATTTTCCAAATTCCAGCACTAACAGTATAAAAAAAATTTTANTCCAAATTCCAGCACTAACAGTATAAAAAAAATTTTACAATTCAGAAATGAAAAATTTATGGTGATAGAACTTTCAGTTTACATACATACAAAGTGTACATACTGTATATTTATGTAAAGAAACTTGTTTGAACCTGTCTTCACCATGTACAAGGAACAGTGATGTGCTTATATATTTGGTACATAGTTTTATACCTACCATANTACAATTCAGAAATGAAAAATTTATGGTGATAGAACTTTCAGTTTACATACATACAAAGTGTACATACTGTATATTAATGTAGAGAAACTTGTTTGAACCTGTCTTCACCATGTACAAGGAACAGTGATGTGCTTATATATTTGGTACATAGTTTTATACCTACCATAAAAAAAAAAAACTATAAAAAATACATATTAAGTACATTAGAAAATTGGTGATGCATATAAATGAACAAAGAAAATTCCTGTTATTAGTAAGCTCCCAAAATGTGTATAATGTAAATAATAACTTTGCTCCTCACCAATTACTAAAACAAAATCAAAAAGAAATTTTAAGCACTCAAAATAAATAACTTACTTTCTCAAAACAATCAGTAAATCATTTTAAGTACTTTAAGATTCTTCCAACAGGAGCAACAGCCGACTATCACACAAGGTAAGTACAAAATAATCAAGAAGAAACTAGCTGGAAGTTGAAATGTTATTTAATAACCTCGTCCATGGAACAAATTCCAACCCACGTGAACTCTCGAGCTTTATCATCACTATGAGCAGATCCAACTGCAAACCTGGCAAAATATTTGCCATATCGATAAAAGCAGACTCCCTATTCCGTTGGGAGCTGCCGTCCCAACACTGCACGTCGTACGTACAATGACAACGGGACGATATATAACAAAACGTTCAACAACGCGCCGGCGACCAGCGCCGTCAATACTGCTTTTGTTGGACCGGCGGGCTGCATGCGCCTTCCTCCATGTTGACCAGAAGGTTTCTCCTTTCATCGCTCTTCGAAAATGATTTCGAAGTTCGCAACTGAGGCTCAAAACATGGCTGAAACATAACCAAAATTTTCATTTTTTTATGCACACTACTATGAATCCTAAAAATTTTTTAACTCACTATAAACTGTAACTGTTGTGAAACATGCTGCAACAATTATGATGGACAGATTCCGGAGAACCCAATCACTCCATTTACAGTCTTTGTTGTTTGTTAAACACTGTTTGCAAAAATTCAGTAAACAAAATTTAGTAAAACAAAATATACCTCTAGCAAGTTAGTTTTATCACACAAAATCCCTCTAGAGTGAGTGATACTTCCAGGCTGCACACCCTTTGGCAAATCATAAGCATGGACGTACACACGCTGCTAAAAAAAATTGCTTACCGTTTCACAGACATTCATGTTGCAACAGTTCTCTATGGTTATCTCGCACTGCTCCCCGGAATTAGGTGGCCTGCTCGTCAGAGGGGCAACATTCTTGTTCACGATGATCCTCTTCTTGATGCGAGGACGCCTGCGCAGGTGGCAGATCTTCAACAGAAGAATCCCTATGATGATCACCAGGAAAATACTGCTGCACACCATCGTGATAAACATCCAGTTTTGGGGGCCATCTGTACGACAGAGATCTGTAAGTCTGCCCTCAGCTTTTTGTTCACTCCACGTCTCATTATCACTTCCAGATGGCAAGGAGATTAGCCCACTGTAGTCTGAGCACCTGAAACCAAGTGTACTTGTCTGAACAACAACTCCAAACAAGCAAGGTCTACCAATGCAAGATTATAACCCTCGCTACTGAAAAATTTAAGTAACTATGTTTGTTTTTAAACATTACAATGTGAATGCTATGTCAGGTTAACAATGGAAACCGCTTACAAACAATGGCAACTTAATTTTCAAATATGTCTACCGTACAAGTCCTGGAGCAAAAGGGAATCAAACCCGTAGTTTTGAATATATCATAATCATTCCAACAGACAATATAAAATTTCATTTTAAGATACGTGAAAACCAATTTAAATTTATTTTAGACATATGAAAACTGTAATCTAAACTTGTAGGTTTCATATCACCTAAACAGCAAGCATATAAAATACAAATTAAATAATAATGAAAGCATCTCATGAAATGAATTTAAATTGTACTATGTTTACGATATTTATTTTCAAGCTAAAGAAAAGTCAGTGTAAATTTACTGAGCAGAGAAATTGCTCATGTGCTGAAATATTTAACTTATGTTCTCACTCTACAAATACTTTGGAGCTAACATGTCACTTGAAATGTGTAATACTGGAAAGATTATTTGCAAAATATCCATAGCGGAATTTTTATTTGTTTACCTAATGAACCTAGTGTGTATTCTAGCCAATGAAAGTGCTGTATGTGTGTGCACGTGTCTATACATAAACTGAATTTTTTACTGTAAAGAACTATTGTTATTTACTGCTCATTACAAAGCTAAAAAGCCCAATTTAGAAAACATCACAGCCACTAAGCAGATAAAATTAAGCCAGCAAGCCAAAACCAACAACATTTTCCTGACATGGTTGCCTACAACAATGCTTGTATTAAAACATTACTTTCATTTGGCATGTGGAGTAATTACAAGGAACATTTTTCTAGTAGCTGTACCCACACATATATTTCAATAGTACTTTCCACAATTATTGTCTGAATTTTTTTATTTGAACAGACAAACAAACCTCTACTTCCCACTCTTGTTAATTATCTTGCACTACTATGTATAGATTAGACTGTTCACAGTAAAGTGAGCCCNGCTGTACCCACACATATATTTCAATAGTACTTTCCACAATTATTGTCTGAATTTTTTTATTTGAACAGACAAACAAGCCTCTACTTCCCACTCTTGTTAATTATCTTGCACTACTATGTATAGATTAGACTGTTCACGGTAAAGTGAGCACTTTTGAGGCCCTAGTTACTTTTTTTTCCTATCAGCCATTTTTTATCCTTCCACCACTTTTTTAATAAGTAAGTAATAAATACAGTGTACATATTTCACTGGACTCTAAAGTTAACGTCTGAGACTACAGTAAAATATATTGATTGACTATCATTCCAAATGAGAGGACTTCAAAAAGTTCTCACTTTACTGTGAATAGCCTATAAATAGTGTATCAAATCTCTGGTAATGTTAATCTGCAACTGATAAACAAGCAATCATATAAAAATAACACATAAATTTAAGTATTCAAATTAACATTTTTGGGAAATTATGAATGACTATTTCTGCAGTCATTGGAGTTGACAAAGGCCATGAAAACTTGGACTAAAAGATGTAAACTGCCTGTTTTTGAAACGGGCATAGTGAAATTACTTGTCCTTAACTACTTAACTTTGCCTGTACCAATTTAACTTGCAGCCAAAATTTGAGGATGTATGTTCAAAGAAGATGAGTAGATATGCACATGTGTAAAGATTAACATCTCCTTGCTTAGTTTAAAATTTAAAATGGTAACTTTAGAGAACAATATGAATACTGTAAATGAATCGCAACAAACAATGAAATGCAAGAAATGAGACTCACGAGCATAGTTTGGCTGCCATTGCATCACCGTGTCCCTTGGTGCAGAACTCTTTACAGAGTTGATCCAAACCCACGAGCTCCTCACAGCGACGTCCCATGTAGCCATCCTTGCAGCGGCACTTGGGTTCCTCCAGGTGTCCCAGGTAGCAGTCGCCCTTGTGCAGGCAGAAATCCTCGCACTTGTTGCGCTCGCACTGCAGCCCACGATACCCTTCAGAGCAGATGCAAGACGGCCTGCCAGATTCGTCTACACGGCAGCTCCCGTACATGCAGAAGTTGTGGCATACCGACACCTCGCAGCGGATGCCGCCGTACCCCAGCTGACAACGACACAATGGGACATTATCTTCCGACATGAAGGTCCCTCCATTGAGACAGTACAGTTCGTCGTAATTATGCTGTTTTAGGTCTGTGATGCTCTGCAACAAAGCGGTAGTCGTCTCCACGAATGACTGCGAAGCAGCCTCGAGGGTCGGTGGTTTTTTGTAACACGAATTGTAGTTCAAGTTTTCCCCATCAGACCAAGCCACAATACCCTGCAGCCCATATCCTGCCAGATAGTCTACTTCAGTGATTTCTGGATCAACATCAGATATCTTTGGTATGCTCCACACCTTCTTGTTCTCTGAATCTGACCAGTACACATTCTTCAAACCTACTGCAATGCCATTGGTTTGGTGATGCGTTCCACTGACTAGAGTTTTTTGTGATGAACCATCCAAGTTACTGCACTCTATGCGATAGTTTATGTTCTCTTGGTTGTCGCACCAAAATAATTTTTCAGTCTCTTGGTCAACTGCCAATCCGACTGGCATGAACAAGCCTTCTGTGACGAGAACCTCATGGTTAGTACCATCTAGCTTAACCCTGTCGATACTGGGGTTTTTATGGTTTCGGTTTGTCCAGTACAAGAACCTGTAAACACACAATTACCTCATTGTGAACATTTTTTTAAAACATTTATAAGAATTTGGCACACAAATTTTGTCACTGTTTTACATTAAACCTCACAGAGAGCAGAGTACGTAGAGTACAACAATATTTTTGTCAATTTCGGTTGTAGAACTATCATTAAATGATAATGTTTAATGTAAAGTCAACGTAAAAATGAACAATTCATTATTGTGTGCTATGTTCATCTCCAAGCTATTTCCACCATGGCAGCTACATTTTATACATAATCATATTTAATTATAACAGTTTTCAAAAGAATATGTAATAGACAGGAATCTCGACAATCATTTTTTAGTTATCTGAATCACAATTGCTTACACACAGTCAAAATACACCAGGTTACAGTGTTTGTACTAACGATGTTGCTGGTTCAACTCCAACAANTTAACAATGTTGCTGGTTCAACTCCAACAAAAAAACAGTGATGTGGTTTTCTTTGGAATGGATTTATATTCTTGTCTAAACATTCTATTTCATTCATAAAAGTCTCTCTACAGTATTTGCCTCCATTTTCCCAACCATTAGGTTAAGTTTCTGGTTAGTAATTTAAGTATAGATTTTATGCCATACGGAATATGAGAGCATCAAATTGCTCTATTAAAGTTTAAGGCATTGATATGAAAATCAAGTTTTTAAATCTCCAAACCTTGATGCACCTGGATTTGTTACTGCATTGCCTAAAAAAGAAAACCACCGCTACCTCACCCTCTTTTGCTTGTCACTGAAAACTGACTAATACATACGTGGAATTAAAAAAATTACAGTATTGTTAACAAACCAGAGAAACTTTTTAAACATTTATCAGATAACTTATTATGAATTTTAGGGAAAGTTTCATTAAAATTTTCATTCCAGCTACATACATAATAGAAGTCTCTGTAAAAATGTAGTTCTCTCCAATCTGAAAAAGATTTAATACCGAAAACAGATTTCATGTAACAAAATGATTACTTTGTGGATTTACAANAACCCTGTCGATACTGGGGTTTTTATGGTTTCGGTTTGTCCAGTACAAGAACCTGTAAACACACAATTACCTCATAGTGAACATTTTTTTTTTTAACATTTATAAGAATTTGGCACACAAATTTTGTCACAGTTTTACATTAAACCTCACAGAGATGTGAGTACAACAATATTTTTGTCAATTTCAGTTGTAGAACTATCGTTAAATGATAATGTTTAATGTAAAGTCAACGTGAAAATGAACAATTCATTATTTTGTACTATGTTCATCTCCGAGCTATTTCCACCATGGCAGCTACATTTTATACATAATCATATTTAATTATAACAGTTTTCAAAAGAATATGTAATNATGGCAGCTACATTTTATACATAATCATATTTAATTATAACAGTTTTCAAAAGAATATGTAATAGACAGGAATCTTGACAATCATTTTTTAGTTATCTGAACCACAATTGCTTACACACAGTCAAAATATACCAGGTTACAGTGTTTGTATTAACAATGTTGCTGGTTCAACTCCAACAAAAAAACAGTGATGTGGTTTTCTTTGGAATGGATTTATATTCTTGTCTAAACATTCTATTTCATTCATAAAAGTCTCTCTACAGTATTTGCCTCCATTTTCCCAACCATTAGGTTAAGTTTCTGGTTAGTAATTTAAGTATAGATTTTNCATAGATTTTATGACATACAGAATATGAGAGCATCAAATTGCTCTATTAAAGTTTAAGGCATTGATATGAAAATCAAGTTTTTAAATCTCCAAACCTTGATGCACCTGGAATTGTTACAGCATTGCCTAAAAAAGAAAACCACCGCTACCTCACCCTCTTTTGCTTGTCACTGAAAACTGACTAATACATACGTGGAATTAAAAAAATTACAGTATTGTTAACAAACCAGAGAAACTTTTTAAACATTTATCAGACAACTAAACTTATTATGAATTTTAGGGTAAGTTTCATTAAAATTTTTATTCCAGCTACATACATAATAGAAGTCTCTGTAAAAATGTAATTCTCTCCAATCTGAAAAAGATTTAATACCGAAAACAGATTTCATGTAACAAAATGATTACTTTGTGGATTTACAANTTCTCTCCAATCTGAAAAAGATTTAATACCGAAAACAGATTTCATGTAACAAAATGATTACTTTGTGGATTTACAATTAGACTTGCCTTCGACACGAATCGACTGCGACCGACCACGGCTTCTCACCATTCTCAAAAGACAAGAATGGCTCCCATGTGGCATTAGTGTCCAGCTTCATGCGATATATGGCACGTGAGTCTGTCCAGTAGAGCACGTTGTCTACACCGTCATATGCTACGCCTGGTATCTCCTTCCCTCTTTCTGTGAATTAAACAATTTCTAACAATAAGAGACCATCCCACCTTTTCACAACCAGTTCATGAGACACATTAACCATATGAATTTTTTTTTTTAATAATACTAACCTGTGAAAGTTTTACTTAGAGAAATTAAGAACTGTCTGAAAGAGAATCTGCTCTTTTGGTATTTGGCATTATGGAAGATTTAATTACAGTGCTAACTAAAATTCNGAACTGTCTGAAAGAGAATCTGCTCTTTTGGTATTTGGCATTATGGAAGATTTAATTACAGTGCTAACTAAAATTCACAATTTTTACTGGATGAGCAATAATCAAAAATAGTGTTACAAACTGCCCCCTCAAAAGGTGAAATGGCATCTNTTCACAATTTTTACTGGATGAGCAATAATCAAAAATAGTGTTACAAACTGCCCCCTCAAAAGGTGAAATGGCATCTTAATGATTTTGCATGCCCACGTTTTTCCAATATGGCCATTTTGTACTTGGCTCACAAATTGACGTTAACCAATGCAAGCAAACATGCTCAGCTTGACATCACCTAGAAAGATACATATATATATATATATATATATAATTTTTTTTTTACACAGAATACATTTTGACACAGGGTTTGAATTATCAGTGTACATTTGATGATTCTTACACCACTTGTCAAGTTTCTTTCATTACACTCTTTAAAGAATTGTAGGTTGCACCCAGACACTTGCAGATCATAACTTGAAATAGTTACTATAACTGACAATACAAGGCGATAAAAATATGTGCAGCAGGTATGACAAACTGGTTTTTTACACCAGAGTTTNGACACTTGCAGATCATAACTTGAAATGGTTACTATAACTGACAATACAAGGCGATAAAAATATGTGCAGCAGGTATGACAAACGGGTTTTTTACACCAGAGTTTTAAACCAGTCTTTTAAGGTGACTACTGGATGTTCCAAGTTTATGCAATTCTAACTTTGAACTATATAATACAGTAAAACTGGCCTTCAATATTGTGATCCCAAGTTTAAAATGTGGATAAAGTATGGTCTTTGTAACACCCATCATTTAAATAGTTAGCCTGGCCTAAGCACCCATGTTTTACATGGATAATTCTTATGTCCCAATTATCTCTGGCAGCACACGAAAACTATAATTTTGGAAACACATCTTTGCATATAAGCAAGTTCATATTTGCAAGTGTATGAATTTTCTAATGAAGGGCTATTCAATTAAGAGCCCATGGGCCGCTTGGTTTGTGGACTTATATATTACCAGTAATTATTATTGTTTTTACATCATTTTGAATGCAACTACCTAATATTACAACTATAACTATAGCATAAAACGTGTAATAAAATTATATACTATTTCATTTATTACATCTTCTTGTAAATACACTGATTAGGTAAAGTAAGCCACAACATTGTAATAAGTGAATGTGTCCCTTCAAGCATTGTAATTATTTGTAAGTGGCCCTATGAAAAAACTAATTGAACAACCCTGTTATAATGAATGTGTAAAACAAAAAAAGTATAAACTGAGATTAAAAATTCTTATTTACTTTGCACAATAGGAACTGGCTTCCTGTCCTTGGCCAGGTCCACTCTGTATATGGTAACCATGAAGTTGTGCCGGTCCTCTGCCCCTATGAATAGAATTTGCTGCCGAGAATCGAATGCCAGTGATGTCGTGTCGTAAGACAACTTGATGCCCTCCGACCTAGCTGCTCCCGTGAATATTAACTCCCCTTCTTCGCTGCAGACTGCCACCTCTGAGAAAAAAAACATACCACCACATTCATTAGGTACAAACGCACCATAATGTTAAATGTACACAAAACAGGACTATCTACACACAACATCTGAACTCTGCCGACAAACTTTGCCTGTACATTCCCTATTAAAAAATTATTTGGAAAAATATATATAACTAGCTAACCCTGCTACGTGTTGCTGTGGCATAAAAGATTTTGGTTCCATTCATTTCTGTGAAGTTAATTGAAAGAAGTATATGTATTTTCAAAATCTTTATTATTGAAGTACTTGTTTGTATACAATGTTTTTAGTTTTACCGTATTCCACGCATATGAATAAGTTGGATGGTTTTCCTACTCTAGAACACAACACATACAATTGGCCGTGCGAAAAACATTCTGTTTCTAAATCTATTCCGCACATTTGCACTGACTGCCCTTGAGCTTTATTTATTGTCATTGCAAATGCCAATCTGACTGGAAACTGTGTTCTTTTAAAGTGAAAGGGAATTTCTGATGGAATAAATGGAATTCTGAGAAGAAGCACATCTTCTCCTTAGAAAGCACCTTTCAAGATGGTAGCTTCTATAGTATTGTATTGCCCATAATTTTTTTTTATTGCAAGGCATGTGCCGTTGCAAAGTTTTGGTGGATTGATGTTACAAAGTAAAATGACTGGCACTCCTATTTTCAATTTTAATATATGTGGAGGCAATCCTGGAACATAAAGCGAATTTAGAAATTCTGGCAGATAATTTACCGCTTCATTTTCGTGTAATGTTACATCCACAGATTTGTGTGTGACATGCTCGGTGGTCGATAAGTATAGACATATATAATAGTATCGATATATCAATATATCGAGCATTGACTTACTTATAAGTATCAATATATCGTTTTATCATTATATCGATAAGTATCGATATATCGTTTTATATAGATAGATAGATATGTTGCTAGGTTGCGACTTTACATTGTTGACATTGAATTGTTGATAAAANTGTTTTATCATTATATCGATAAGTATCGATATATCGTTTTATATAGATAGATAGATATGTTGCTAGGTTGCGACTTTACATTGTTGACATTGAATTGTTGATAAAAAAAATTTTTGTCAAAAAATAAAATAAAAAATTCCTAGATCCCGATCACAGCACCACCTACTGGGTCCAATTGTGAATCTAAACCATCCAGGGACCCACTCAAACACACACAAAACATTTCATCAAAATCGGTCCAGCCATTTAGGAGTAGTTTAGTGACATACACACGCACAGAAGAATTATATATATATAAAGATAAATAATGGTTTAAAATGCTTCGTAAAGGCAGTATGACCCTCTGAGCTAAAATACTTAGTTTATTGTAAATATTGCAAAGAATCTTTAAAATGGAAAAATTATCTTCAGGATGTGTAATTAAACGGATATGTATAACCACTGCAAATCTAGTTATAAAATGTTGCCACACAAAAAATTGGGGTTACACCTCATGTGCATAGAATTTTATGATTCCGAAGCTAAATTGGGNATAAAATGTTGCCACACAAAAAATTGGGGTTACACCTCATGTGCATAGAATTTTATGATTCCGAAGCTAAATTGGGTTTTCCATAACAGATTATTAATGAGCGCGTCAAAATTTAACGAAAAAGGTAGTCTTCTATTATCACCCTAATCTCGCCATTTCCAAGGAATTCAAGCATAAATTTTGAAACCAATAAATGATTGCACCTGGCAGGTGAGTAACACTCAACACACTTGATGTGGGCGGGTGCACATTGGCAAGCTTGGAGGTGTCCAAATGAAGTATGCTAAACTGGTGAGTTGTGTGAAACAAAACATTTTTAATTCTTAATTTACATATCTCCATAATTTTTTCAATGAAGTAAGTCATGGTTCACAGAATGTGCTCTAAGATCACACATGTTCTAGGCAACATATTGTGCATGGCCATCTCATTCAGCTATCTATTTACATCAGCAACTAAGCACTGTGTTTACAGTTGGCTAGTGGAGCACTCGATACCACAGTTGCTGGAGGATGTTCCACTTGATGTTTGTATACAGTTGTAATTCCAGCATGATGGCACGCTATCACATTTTAGAAGCAATTTGGAAACATACCTAGATACGATTGATTGATAGAGTTGGCTCCATAGCCTGACTCGCACATTTACTTGAAATTACGCCTTTCAATTTGTTATTTACAGTCATGTTTAAGCATTACAGTGCAAAACGTCCATCAACAGCGAAGAGGACCTGCTGGCGAGATTCACTAACGTGCGACAGCATCCGCCACATGCCAGGAGTATTTGTAGGTGTCCAACAATCCCTGCAGTGACCTAACCTGTACATTGAAGTTGGTGGTCAGCACTTTGGACNGGAGTATTTGTAGGTGTCCAACAATCCCTGCAGTGACCTAACCTGTACATTGAAGTTGGTGGTCAGCACTTTGGAGATCTCCTTTCTAAATAATTGTTAGTTCTTGTTTGTTTTTTAATTGTATATAGGCCTACTGTAATGTTCTCATGTTATTAAAGGTTTGTTCAGGTGTGTTTTGTAATTACATGTAGGTATTTTATAGTCCGTACATTATTAAAAGTTTGTATGTGTCTGCCTACACGTCGGAATACTGCTCTCCCTAGGCACATTCCAACAGCCATACTAACTTTGTCAAAGTAGGTTTCATTNGGAGTATTTGTAGGTGTCCAACAATCCCTGCAGTGACCTAACCTGTACATTGAAGTTGGTGGTCAGCACTTTGGACATCTCCTTTCTAAATAATTGTTAGTTCTTGTTTGTTTTTTAATTGTATATAGGCCTACTGTAATGTTCTCATGTTATTAAAGGTTTGTTCAGGTGTGTTTTGTAATTACATGTAGGTATTTTATAGTCCGTACATTATTAAAAGTTTGTATGTGTGTGCCTACACGTCGGAATACTGCTCTCCCTAGGCACATTCCAACAGCCATACTAACTTTGTCAAAGTAGGTTTCATTNTGCCTACACGTCGGAATACTGCTCTCCCTAGGCACATTCCAACAGCCATACTAACTTTGTCAAAGTAGGTTTCATTGACTGTACACACATTATTATGTTAATAAAACACCAGGTATGTGGTAACATTCTACCTCCACTGAGGAATGGTGTGTTTGCAGTGATAGTATATTTTTCATAAAGAATATGCAGGCAGAGTTTGTCGGTCAAATACAAACTCGTATATACATATGAAATAGTTTTTACATTTCCTAAGAAATTTTGCAATTTATTTTTAAGTTAGTAAAACTTGTTGTCTCATTTTCAAAACTACAAACTAAGNCATTTCCTAAGAAATTTTGCAATTTATTTTTAAGTTAGTAAAACTTGTTGTCTCATTTTCAAAACTACAAACTAAGGACGATAGTCATGAGACACCAACTTCCATTTTCTCTGCTCAATCACAATAAAATTGAAGTCTTGCATGTTAGAATTATATCTGTTTTGTCTTTTCTATACATACTATTTNTCTGCTCAATCACAATAAAATTGAAGTCTTGCATGTTAGAATTATATCTGTTTTGTCTTTTCTATACATACTATTTTTCGAAGACGATTTAATTGCAGATGCATCTTTTTATTAATAAATCAAATAACCGCAGTTACTTAGCACATTTCAGTATTTTAAGTCCTAAGTTTTTTTATGGTGAATTTAACTTTAAAACAATCACCATCACTGCTATGTACGGAAACTTAACAGTTACATTAACTGTACGCATTATAATAAACAAAAAAAAGTTTTATACTTTTGAACAACTGGCAACTTACGTCTTCCAGCATTTAACACTTTTACATTACATTACAGCACACCAAACAAATTGATTGCTACTAGTAATATACAATAAAATAATATTTTTCTACTGTACAGTTACAAAGTAAATATGGTAAAAAAGTAACTTCAAAATTCAATATGGCTGCATGTCAAAGTAAAAAATATATATATATATTATGACTCCAAAATGGTATAAAACTACATTACTTTATGGGTTGCACATGTATAAGGTGTATATAAAACACACTAAGAGAAAAAACTTAAAATAAGTATGAGAAAAATAGGAGGGGAGGAGGAATAAGAGAGAGGAAGGAGGGGAGGAGGAATAAAAAAGAGGAAGGAGGGGAGGAGGAATAAAAAAGAGGAAGGAGGGGAGGAGGAATAAAAAAGAGGAAGGAGGGGAGGAGGAATAAGAGAGAGGAAGGAGGGGAGGAGGAATAAAAAAGAGGAAGGAGGGGAGGAGGAATAAAAAAGAGGAAGGAGGGGAGGAGGAATAAAAAAGAGGAAGGAGGGGAGGAGGAATAAGAGAGAGGAAGGAGGGGAGGAGGAATAAAAAAGAGGAAGGAGGGGAGGAGGAATAAAAAAGAGGAAGGAGGGGAGGAGGAATAAAAAAGAGGAAGGAGGGGAGGAGGAATAAGAGAGAGGAAGGAGGGGAGGAGGAATAAAAAAGAGGAAGGAGGGGAGGAGGAATAAAAAAGAGGAAGGAGGGGAGGAGGAATAAAAAAGAGGAAGGAGGGGAGGAGGAATAAAAAAGAGGAAGGAGGGGAGGAGGAATAAGAGAGAGGAAGGAGGGGAGGAGGAATAAGAGAGAGGAAGGAGGGGAGGAGGAATAAAAAAGAGGAAGGAGGGGAGGAGGAATAAAAAAGAGGAAGGAGGGGAGGAGGAATAAAAAAGAGGAAGGAGGGGAGGAGGAATAAGAGAGTGGGAGGAATGAGAGGAAGGAGGGGAGGAGGAATAAGAGAGAGGGAGGAGGAATAAGAGAGAGGGAGGAGGAGAGTAAGAGAGAGAGGAAGTAGGGGAGGAGAAATAAGAGAGTGGGAGGAGGAGAGTAAGAGAGAGAGGAAGGAGGGGAGGAGGAATAAGAGAGTGGGAGGAGTGAGAGGAGGGGAGAGAGAGGAAGGAGGGGAGTAAGAGAGAGGGAGAAAAAGAGGAAATGAGAAACTTGCCAAGCCTTGCCACTTCATCTTGTTCCGCAATGAAAAATGGTAGCTTTCACATGATGAAAAACGGCAGATAAAAAAATCCTTTGTTTTTAAAGGTTAGCACACCTCACTTTCACGGAAAAGGTAACTATTAAAACCCAACCCCTCGCCCACCGCATTTCCACTACAAACTCACCAGTCCCCCCTCTCACTTCCCTCTTTCCCAGTTTTCACCCAACCATCTTTTTTTTTCCTGCCGCCAACAAACGCTGTGTTCAGTATGTTCGCGAAGGTTTGCTTCTTGTCTATGAAACGCCATTGAGTGAGCTCTTGACCATGACTCCCTCGTGTACAAATTCTGCCATTTGCGAAATCAGCGCGTGCACAACTGACATCCGCACATAATTGGGATAACAATGGTTTTTCCTTCTTGCCAGTCTTGCAAAGAGGAAGGAATGACGACGGCAAAGCGACAGGAAAACTACGTAAATAATTCCCGAGCCAGCCGTATCGATCTCGTTGGACTACTCGAGTAGGACTAGAACAATGTAATGGCTTAGCATTTTACGTACATGACAATGGTTCCGCAGAGTCTCTCGCAGGTACCACGTGAACTTCAACACTGGCAAAGCGGCTTGTTAAGTTTAATTAAAAACCTGAGCCATTCTCCCACGCAACAGTGCATAAGGAAACCTCAAAGTTAAAATTCTAATTTACGTGTGAATTAAAAAAAAATTAAGAAATAACCAAATGAAAGAATTTGCGTATTATATTTACACTTTTAGCAGTCTTCCGTGAATCCCTACGAGAAACTAACAAATAACAAAACGGGAACTGCACATTATGTCTTTGAAAAAATGAATGACAAAAATTAGAAATGTGTTCTTGCTAAGAAGATGTCTGTGTGACCCTAATGCGAAATATCCTAGGCTCGTCGCACTGTCAAATTTATTCGTCAAACTATTTAAAATAAACATGGTCAAAAAACTTTTGGAATGTTGCGATTTCACCGATCATCATTAACCATGTTGGATAAAATTAAAATTTCGTTTGGGAAGTGAAAATAAATCTAGCATTCTTCACATTCGATCCTGCACTTCATGGGCTGCATGTTAACAAAATCTGTATGGTGCCTTTGAAATGGCATGTATATTAAAATCGTACTAGGTTCGTAACATGAAATTCGACAGAGTAACGTTTTTCAAACATAATCAACATGACATTTGATGGAAAAACCTGATGGCCGTATGTATTTTTCTTCATATTTTGCCAGATATATCTGAAACCGGAAATACGGCAGTGTGAAGGGCTTAAACGAGACCGCCTACCTGTCGCTTGAACTGCGTTGCAGAATATTTGAAGTACTCGTTTTTCCAAGAACCCATTAAACGTGCGCTCAATGTGCTGATCTACGAAAAGAACACACACTTCAGACGAGGGCTGTTGAATGCTTCAAAGACGTCACGCGCATTATAAAGACCATTTTAGAGTACTCCAAAATGGCTAAAAACAGCTTTTTCAAACTCTGTATCTCAAAATATAAGCATCAAATTCATTCAAAACTACTCAAGGGCCCTGCATTGAACCTTTCCTACAGACTTCCCCTCAACAAAATAATAGGGTCACCGCTGGAAGTTCCGTAGGTACACGCAGTGCGACGAGAACACTGCACGCCAGTTCAGAGCCGTGCACTTAGCGGCGATGGCGCACTTTATGCGTGTGGCAGTGTCGTCCTTATCGCTCCCGCGCTTTTCGGTCTCAAAAACCTGAAAAAGCTCCAGGTACGCGAGAGCATTAAAAAGGGCGCTCGACGCGTGAGACGAACTGATGGCGTATGGAAAGCAACTGAATAAATTACGGATCGGGAATCTAGTTGCTCCGAGAGTAGCCATAACGCATCGGAAACGTCTGCCACACCACCCGGAGAGATGAGTATCCGATCCACCAATGTTATGACCAAACCGTGTACCCCCGGAATGCAAGGTTACGTAATAGCCGCCAAGCCAAATGGATTGTTATAAACAGTTCACTGTAAACTTTTGAAATCAAACTTAAAAAAAATCTCACTGCCTATCTGCACGCACATTAACGGGCACACTGGCTGGCATTCGTCCAGTAAAGTTGGCAACGACGGAGGGAAGGTAGTTCCATGTCTAAGGTGAATTGAAAGTGTTAGGTAAACATAGGTAAATATGTGAATATTAAAATAATTTCTTTTGCTTTTTTTTTTTTAATGAGCGTAGCTGTAATAATGAGCAAATTTGTAAAATATTTACTTTCCTAATAATTCCAAAGTTCCACTTGATCGGCACAAGAATAAAGTGAGCAGGCACATGGCAATGTTAATATTACCTATGGCGGAAAAATAAACAATGTGCAAACAATACAAGGAGATCTTTAGCAGGGCTTTCAAAAGTGCTCAGTTCAGTTAACAGCCTACCCCTAATATTTTAAGGTATTTTTATTCGAATATTTTACGTTCAGAACTTCATACTTGGCGAACGTGTGACACGCATATAAAATATTTAGGATATCCGTAGTTATTGATACGTATATGAATAATAATTGCTATGTTTCTTTGAAGCAATGGTTGTCATGCAAGGATGGCGAGGTCTGACACCAACCTCCCACACAGACTCGACAAAGGGGTGGCAATTCTGAAAATGGAAAAACTGGAACAGCGTGCACAAGAACAAGAAAACTAGCAGACAATTCAATTCCTTGGGACAGGTCTATAGGCCCCGAACCGAATATAATCCGCGGCCCCCTACAAGACATTTAAACCTGGGTATTTGTGCATATGATACAGACATTTATACCGATCGCCCAGAGCTGAACTAGCCACTCGGCATGCCCAGACCAGCTTAGAAATTAGTTTCGCATGTGGAGAATTAAAATCAATGTGTGGTAAATGCGAAACTGTAATATTTAGCCGCCACCATATTCCCCCGTATCTGTCACAGTTAACGTTAAGACTTTTAGAGATGAAGTTAAATATTTAGGAGGAATTTGCAGAGGAAGGGGTTGACAGCGACGGTATGTCGAGACGAAACGAAATCTCGCCTATGCGCACGTGAATATAAAATTCCACGACAAAGCGCGGTCCATGCAGGCCTGCTGCCTAAAAACAGAATACAATTGTATACCTCAATGATACGCCTTATAATCACGTAATGCTACCCCTGCTTGGGCATGCTGCGCACAATCTCACATAAATGAATTGAAAATCGTGTAAAATAAATTGCTCATATCTGTAGTAGATGCACCTTGATGCATACCTATAAAATACTTGCACAATGACCTTAAACGGGAACTATTGCAAGACATTTTCCGTCGCATGGCTCAACAGTCTAATGACATAATTCAAGACAATAATGATCAACTCTTTACTGCGCTCGGGGATTATGAACCGGAAGAAACCCAGAGCTACAAGCGATCCAAAACTCTTCTAGCGCACAGACAAGCCTTAAAGTCGGCAAGGAACGGACTGTCCTTCGTTATTAGCCCAGGCACAGTCCCGCTAGTTTACAGAAAAATAATTAATATGGTCCAGCGGGGCGTGAATCACCCCGGAATAAATTATATAATTCGTTCTTGGCTGCAGGTCCTACTTGCGTATAGACCTGAGAGAGCAGTCTGTGGAGTTCTGGAGCAATGCGTTGGTCCAGCGAGGCCCTAAGCCGCCATAGGACAGATCAGGCTCAGCCAATGCCTAAATCACTTAGCTAAATTGGTTCGTAATTGTTTATTCTTTCGGCCCCAGGTACTATGTGCGTCTCGGACCTGATACTAGAAGAAGTCCTGGAACAAGGCAGTTGGTCCAGCAGGGCTTTAACCGTCCCAAAACAAATCAGATATTATGATTTAAATAATTACACGCTAAAATTAAATGAATCAACAAAAACTCAGCCTCGGGTCCCTGTACGTAAGTAGCACTACTTACAGAACACCCTGCGAAACAATATGTACTCGCAGCATACGGTTACAGCCCATGGCTACAATTGCATACCTGCTGTGATCTTTATTGCAACTTACACAAGATGCCCACAATGCTATGCGTATTCTATTTTTAGTAATTCCTCTATCATATAAATTGTCTGCCAGCCATGGCCTTAGCCTAACTGGTGGGCATGTTAGCCTTATTTTCTTTTGGAGTTTTCAAGGATCTATTGGGAATTCGGGCGAGGGGGCCAATTGCGCCACTCCCCTCACCAGAGTAGTGTGTATGCATCACTCTGGTTAAACCAGAGCCAATCAAAACCAAACGCCGCTTCTTCTCTTACAGTCTTTCACCGTCCATTAATAAGGAGAGAGGTTCCTATATACCATTCCTTACCCATCTTTCTCCTGTAGCATTTTCTAATATTGTACGGGACCACGGTGGTGTAGTGGTTAGACTACTCTCCTCCCACCTAGGCAAACCGGGTTCGATTTCCAGCGGGGTCGATCCCGGATTTTCGCATGTGGGAATCGTGCTGGACGATGCCAACGGTCCACGAGTTTTCTCGGGGATCTCCCGNGAGGAGAAATAAGAGAGTGGGAGGAGGAGAGTAAGAGAGAGAGGAAGGAGGGGAGGAGGAATAAGAGAGTGGGAGAAGTGAGAGGAGGGGAAAGAGAGGAAGGAGGGGAGTAAGAGAGAGGGAGAAAAAGAGGAAATGGGAAACTTGCCAAGCCTTGCCACTTCATCTTGTTCCGCAATGAAAAATGGTAGCTTTCACATGATGAAAAACGGCAGATAAAAAAATCCTTTGTTTTTAAAGGTTAGCACACCTCACTTTCACGGAAAAGGTAACTATTAAAACCCAACCCCTCGCCCACCGCATTTCCACTACAAACTTGTACGGGACCACGGTGGTGTAGTGGTTAGACTACTCTCCTCCCACCTAGGCAAACCGGGTTCGATCCCGGATTTTCGCATGTGGGAATCGTGCTGGACGATGCCAACGGTCCACGAGTTTTCTCGGGGATCTCCCGTTTCACCCGCCTTTTCATTCTAGCGCTGTATTTTCACCTCGCTTCACCATCAACGGCTCTCATGGTCTCGATGTAGAGAGCCGCCNGTTTCACCCGCCTTTTCATTCTAGCGCTGTATTTTCACCTCGCTTCACCATCAACGGCTCTCATGGTCTCGATGTAGAGAGCCGCCAAGATCTCTTCACTCACTCTCACTAATATTGCATCGCCAGTGCCGAGTAGTCCCACTTTTCTTAGATACAGGTTAACTACTCAGGGAGGTAGTAATGGTCCCAATAACGGCCACAGCTGCACAATCTCTCTCTGACGCGATGCACGACTCACTGCGAGACTTCCTTCCCCCGCAGGCATATGTAGCTCAGCCCCGAGACTCACTTAGGTCCCGTCCCTACATCGGACGCACACTTAACACTTACATTAGGGCAGGTTAGGATAAAAAAAANGAGACTCACTTAGGTCCCGTCCCTACATCGGACGCACACTTAACACTTACATTAGGGCAGGTTAGGATAAAAAAAATTGTTTCTAGCGGCGATAAGCAGGCACGCGCAGCAGCAAACGACAGGGCCGCTTGACATTTCCTCGGCNAAAAAAAATTGTTTCTAGCGGCGATAAGCAGGCACGCGCAGCAGCAAACGACAGGGCCGCTTGACATTTCCTCGGCAAGCGGGCAGCGGTAACGAGGCTGTGTTAATTACACGACGCTAATTGGTTCCCATCGAGACTTCCCGTCAAGGCAAGCAGCTTGGCACCAACTGCCCGTACCCAGAACATTCCGGGGTGATCTGGCGGTATGTGTACAGCAGTTGCCATCGACTGCCAAGTGTATGCGAGGCTGCAAGGACGATACATTGAATCATTTCACTGTATGACATGGCCCACAAGTAGTTAGAAATAGTAGGTTCTGGTGCAGGAGCCTGGAGACGAGCCGACCGCCATCTTGGATGTCACGCGGAAACCTCCTGCTCTATCAATCCTCGCCAGCAGCGCTCATCTTGGATTTCCCTTTTTCCCTCCTGCTCCATCCCTCCACCTCAGCACATCATGCTCTTGCATTCCATTTGGGAAGTTTTCTCATGTTCCTTCCAGTCTCTCTCGTCTCCCACATTCTATCCCTTGGGGTTTTTCACGTGCTTCCTGTTCTCCTTCTCGTCCCCCAGCCCCCAGGGTTTTATCATAGTTCTCCCATTCTCTCGCCCTCTCATGTCTCCAAGTTCTCCCAGTCTCCTTCCTACCTCTCTCGTTAGTTTTCTCTCTCGTCGTAACCCACACTATCCCCCTATCATGTCTCCCACCCCTGCATAATTGGCTGTATTTTCCGGACCGTTAAAGATACAGCTCCAATTATTTCTAAAATTAGGCATTGAAGACTGGCGATCCTCGTTTTTTCAAACACATTTGTATTTTACGTCCTTCTTAACTAAGCAAATTGAAAATCAACGATCTCATCTCTGGAAACATAACACCGTGCAAGTCGCAAAGCATCAATTGGGACAGGGCAGCAACTGTGCAATCATCGAGTGAAGTTACAAAATTGTCGCGTAATTTGCGATATATTAAAAATGAAATTACATTTCCGATAATCTCGTAGTTTCAATCTGAGCACAGATATTTTGGTTGTTTCTAGTTTACATTTTTTAAACATGAACAAATTTCCGTTGTATTTTCGGTGTTGGTGACACGGCTGCGACCCGAGAAAATAGTGGATCGGAATGGCCTATCTAGTGTCACCTCCCTGCCTACATCTTAGCATAAAGATATCAATAAATATATGGCTTGCAGAATAACACAAAGACGCTTACGAGTAACCATAGTTATGGCTCCCTTTATGATAAAGACTATCACTTCGACTGTCTTCAAGCAAGTTCAAGTTAGAGAATGAGACTCCAGTTTCTTTGCAAGTTGCGCTTACGTGCTTTATCAAGAGTATTTCCGGACTTTTTCGACCGCTACTCTTCCCAGCGTATTTCTCCATGGACTTTTAGGCCGGGATTACATGACTTTTTGTACGTAAAACGTGGTTCTTTTTGTGTAATATATTATGATGCTTCACGTAACCATGTAACCTTTGTGTAGTGAATAAAAATGTTGGGGATAAGTTTTGTTGCTTTTCAGATTGAAAACTCCAAATTCTTGATATACAGCCGTATTTGTATTTTAATATTGATGAGGCATAAACAGATTGCGAAAATATGACGTTCGTGATTTATACAAACTTTCAAAAGTTAGCNATTTTAATATTGATGAGGCATAAACAGATTGCGAAAATATGACGTTCGTGATTTATACAAACTTTCAAAAGTTAGCAGGTCGTCATAACCTCAAGAACAAAATGTCTCTGAGAGATGTAGCGATGTTTGTGTGTATATGAAATAAATTGAATGTAATAAACTTAATCTGCAATGACAAAATTTTGTTTGATGAAATAAGCCTACTAAATTTTTTTAACTTAACGGTACAGTAAACATTTCACGCAAACAATTTTACACATCTGAGAAACATAATTAATAAACCGCGGCAATATAAAGCTCCCTAAATTACTACGAATTAAAAATAAATTTTAGTCTAACTTCTATTACACTTTCGTCCTCNGCCGCGGCAATATAAAGCTCCCTAAATTACTACGAATTAAAAATAAATTTTAGTCTAACTTCTATTACACTTTCGTCCTCATTCCCGGGAGAAAATTATATATGCGCTACATGAATTAAAAACGCGAGCAGACGACATTGCGAAAATAAAAACAAACCCATGAAAAAAAAGGATAACCCAGCAACGTCCCTATTGTGATTGATCAACGAGATCACGTGGTGCAGAGTCGCGTACCACGTAACACGCCAAAGCTAGACATTGACAGGTTTTTCCATCACGTGAACGTTACGTGAAATGATCNAGTCGCGTACCACGTAACACGCCAAAGCTAGACATTGACAGGTTTTTCCATCACGTGAACGTTACGTGAAATGATCGCATTAGGTATTCTTGGAACACGTTAGTCAAGATGTAGCCGGCTTACGTGAACGTGTTGCTTGTTATGTGTTATGTGAAGTGATCGTAATCCCGGCCTTACTCCCTCGCTATGCCAACGTCACGTTCCGCGAAAGAAAACTGTCTCACTGTGGATTTTATATTCCCGAGATCACCGAACCGACATCAAGAAAAATATATACACAAGTTCCGATGCCTTGATCTGTCTACAAGTCACTTTTCAAGCTCTAACACATTTTTTTTACAGACAATGCCAGTTTAATTTACGGAGATTTTGCTATCAAAAGATACAATATGTGGAGCTCCGTTAAAAAGTTTTAGAGTGGCTTTTAATTCGTATTGTGTCAGCTAATATTCGTGAAAAAGAACAAAGCAGGCCAAAAATGAATTATTTGTATCAATTTTGCTTTCTTACATATTTTACGTCCTCTTAAGTAACGGTCCTGTGGCGTTATATCAAGCATTGGTACAATCGAGCGAATCAACAATAGTAGCCTTTTTTTATCAAAAAGTCGTGCTTAATCGCTATAACACTTTGCTGCTATAGTCCATTCACGGTTACTTCCAACTGTTCTGAAGCCCTGCTAAAGTTCTACTTCCAGAATATTCCTCCGCCCCACACAAACAAAACTTACCGATTCTAGAAAACTATACCAGCGCACCGTGTTCGTGCGCACTCATTTTAAATAATACTAGCGAACCGGCCCGGCTTCGCCCGGTAACAATTTAGTTTTATGTCGCTATGAAACTTTCTGTTTTTACCTTACTGTGGGTCATCCTTAAAAGATAAACATATGTTATCGCGGACTTTGCTGTAGACCTTTTTGAAGCTACAATTCTGTGATACATTAATTTGATGTATCTCTTATGGTTTAGTCAGCGCAAGCCACGTAAGCGCCCTAAAAGCGGTTTTTTACGACTTGATTACAAACGATTCGACATGTCTCTACTATCCTTACATTAAATATAAATGCATTATACATCAAAACCTTCCTCAAGAAATTCTCTAAATTATGTTGAAAACCGCATCAAAATCCATTACGTAATTTAGAAGTACTAAACGAATACACAGACAGACGCGGATAAGCGACTTTGTTTTATACTATTTAGAGATTCTGCATAAGAACTCTTTCTTACTAAGTATTACCAACACACCTATTTTCTCACTGTTTTTATTCATATTAGTTACAAACGAAATATTGTTATTTATAAATAAATATAAACAACATTTCAATTTAACCAAATATAAGGTAANATATTAGTTACAAACGAAATATTGTTATTTATAAATAAATATAAACAACATTTCAATTTAACCAAATATAAGGTAATTAAGTTTTTTTTATTTTAACAGAAGTATAAATCGCTTGTAATACATAGCATAGTTAAGAAACCACCAAACACTTCATACATAGGGTAATTTTTCAAAGGTTAGTTTCAAAAAGTGTGAAGAAACCGCGAATAGACTATACAGAAAGTAGTAGCGAGTATGCGACGTCACAACTGCAGACGCTTCAGTGAACATTTAAAACGTGATCAAGTTTCAATTGCTTGTGACTATCGTGGAATATTTTCCTAATGTAAATTTTAACTACAGTATTACATTATAACATCCGCTAAAAATTAAACATTAAACATTAAAAAAATAATTGCTGGAACTGTTAGTTGTTTAAAGGATAAAACCTACATTACTAACTAAACAGACTAACAGCATGGCTTCGAACCTTGGTAAACAAACTCGCAGAAAAGCCGACGTGTGGTATTTACCTTCACAAAAATATACTCAAACGTTGAAGTTTTCTTGTCGCCTCAAATAAGAGTAGTAGAAAAAATTAACGCTCCACGCTTCACTTAAAAACCCAAAACGAAGTGACATCGTTCGTGAGCTTATATGCTAAAGAGTGTTAGACACGGGTAGCTTTTTTCTACTTTAAGTCAGCTAATAACTGTGTATTTATTTAAATATTGAAATGCTTTCAATTACAGCCCCTATCTGAAATGCCAATAATGGCGTGTGTGTAATACATTTTTTTTTGGCAATATTTTATGGTTCTGTTACCAAAATGTTTATATAGTGTGAGAAATCTTAAAATTTTTATATAGTGTGAGCAATCTTAAAATGTTACTAAATATGTAGACTTTCCGCATTAAAAAAGAACACTGATAAAAGTTGCTTCGCGTGTACGGTCCGCACAGTTTCTTGTACAACTGCTTGTAATGAAGTTAAGGTTCATTTTTATTACTAAACTTTGTGGTGAAGAACGGGGACTGAACGCTGTTCAAAGTAAAGTGAACACTTCTGAAATCAACCTTTCAAGAAAATAAACCACTGCCGATAGCTACATGGATGCTACAGAAAACACTAGCAATTGCGAGTTATATGTTTACCTTTATAACCAGAGAAATTAGTGATATTTTACACACACTAGAGAACGAATTAGCATAGAATTAAATACAACAATCATAAAAATTACACGGATTCACTTGGAGTGGCGCATAAATAAAGTGAACCCGTTCGTAGCAACTTTAATTATGCAACATGGGGGAAGGACACAAAATTAGAAGAATAGTATATCATAAGCAGAGTTTTGAAAAATGCTCGATTAACCGCGAACAACTGCTTTCGCGATATAAGCGCACAGATTTTGGGCATTTAGTAGTCCGGGCATATTTTTTGTAGATTCGTTATTTGTGCGTGTACCTTTATCTAAGCGAATAAATACCCTGGGTATACAAGATAGAATTCAATCATCTAAGCCCGCACGTTTTTGTTTTTATGATATATAATTTCTAAAAAAAAAAAAATCTTAGAAATGGAAAAAAAAAATTACCTTTTTAGAGCTTGCCTGCGTAGTTTACTTAAGCGTTAAGAGGAAAGCAAAACGGTACATTTATAGCTTAATCTGTAAACTTTGATCGCGTGTAATAAAATCCCACTGTTACAGGTCATATTTGAAGAGGAAAGCGTAACGACGGAAGCGCTGCAGGCCGGTTCAGCGCCTTGCGCGTAGGGGCGACGGGGCACGAGTGTCATTGTCGCCCGTATCGCTGCGCCTCGGACGCGAGAAAAAAAACTTTGGGCCCGTGTAAATACCCAGACTTGATGCTGCGTTTCATTTGTTACAGCAGTTTGATCGCTTTATATTTCACGGAAATTTTTTCAATGGCCAAGAGCTTCTCTGTGCGATACTAATACTTGGGTGGTAGGTTGTTAATTCGTTCTCACCTTTTAACGACAACCAGGAAACACCTATTAACGATCACGAAAAAAAAAAAAAAGTGTACATAAACATGAAATGTAATGCTTCTATAATGAAACATGTTCAGTAATGACCCTGACTCTNAAAAAAAAAAAAGTGTACATAAACATGAAATGTAATGCTTCTATAATGAAACATGTTCAGTAATGACCCTGACTCTTCTGCCATGACGCTAAAACGAATAATTCCCATACAAGGGGTGATACAGCCTCTTAAACAACTTAATTGTCTCGCTCACTTCGCGGATAGCTTCGAAAGTTAGTAAATCTAAAATTATTACTGTAATTATTATTTTCCATGATGATGCAGTTGTGAACATTAGTGATGGCTCACCTTCTGAAGTGTAGAAAACGCGTGCAGAAATAGGTATTAGAGGTTTTAGAACAGGGGGG
>NQII01000500.1:731990-756990 GCA_002778355.1 Clitarchus hookeri
GCAGATTTTTGGCTTCAAGAAAATTGGTCGATAGATAATATTCTTAGAATTGTGTTTTGGGTATATTTCAATAATGACAACGTGCGGCGTTTACTTTTATTTTTTTTTTAAATATTTCAGTTTATTCTGATTATGATTAATATTACACAGGCAAGTACCAGGTCAAATTAAACATTTCACCCCCCTCGCCTTTTTTTTTTATATATCTAGGTACAACAGTAGGGGGTTTTGGGGACTCCGGGGACAGCCGTCTTGCCCGCCATATTATTTTCACCATCCACCAACTTGTCCACGATCTTGTTTCCACTAATTTGTTTGTATCGGCTGTTGCTAGGGGGCGCACCAGTCGTTGTAAACCAATAAGTGGAAACAAAATTGCAGATGGCAAAAACCAGATGGCAAACCCAAAAACAAGATGGCGGACATCCAATATGGCGACGGTGATTTCATCGGCACCACAGTCCCCGGAGCCCCCAACACCCCCTACTTCAACGATTTATTGTGTCCGCATGTATCTGTTTGTACCAAATACCAGCATATACCAAAATGTGACTAATTTTTAAGCGATGCAAATATAACAGAAAGCTATGAGTGATGGCGCGCCTGTGCTGTTGTCATTTACAAATTCACGTCAACAATCTCGATAGGTCTACTGTTTAAATTAAAATTCACTTGACACTATTTGACTTGACACATATCAGAGCGTTCTCAAACAGCTGTGCGAATCGCTTTGTGGGGCTCTCATACCCACACGTTAATCTAAATATGAGCTCTCGGCTATGGCACAGAACACAACACGGTCTGGCATGCAATACGTGAAATATACGACAAACATAAATTTGCTCTCTGCGTTGTCAGACATTATTGGCCCAATACGACGTCATGAGAACAGGAACGACTGAGTAACATGCATGCACTGCATGGTTAACATATTTTGCAAGATTCATTTTCACACTGAAATATATTTTGGATGCAAAGCTTACAACATATTGCATCTAATGTACTCTATGTGTGTGTATTAGTTTAATGATGTCTGTACCACAGTACACTTTATTGCCCTTATGCCCGGTTGCACCATTAACAGTCCTGAACCAAGATCTTTCCTGAACCAAGATCCTAAGATCTTGGTTCAAACACGATCTTCAGTTGGATCAGAGTTCCAATGTACGAGTGTTCCACCAACGCGAACTGCCGAGTTCCGATCATAGATCTCCTGCTCTCGGTTCGCAACTAGGATTGAGATGAAACGCTGTTTGTGATTGGCTCTCATTTCGTGACGTCATTATGCAACTGTTTATTTTAAAGTTCGGAGACAATTTATAAGTTTCTGTGGACATTATCTCTTAATACTAGGAATTTTTTACTATATAATTAAGTTGAGTACACTGCAAAATTACGGTTTCAGTTGTTTTGTTTGATTGCAAACACTTTGCACACACTTTTTTCGTTATTTTCAATACAAATATTATTGAAGAAGGCAGTGTACATAGAACTAGATGGTGCGATGTTTTACCTGTTTTAAGTACAATATTTGTTGTCTACGAATTTTACTGAATGATATTCAAGTGTGTATAATGTTGTTTTGAATTCCCAAAAAAACAACTGTACTTAGCGCTATCTGTTGGCGTATTTTCAAACTACATTTGTTGGCTACGGCCGCTCTTTCGTGAGCAAAAAAATTTACGTGAGATTTAGCTCGTGCGGAAAATTAGGATGGTTTCTGATATTCTGAATGGCTTTTCCAGTTTTACGTTTTGTTTTCTCGGAGGGGTTAGCATGAATTTCATTCTCTTTTTACAAAATATAAACACCAACTTTAATTAAATAAATGCATTGGATCTTTAAGACTTTGTGAAAGGTTCCAGTTTAAATTTTACAACAGTAAAAAACAACCGAATATAATATATATATTACACATTTTATTTCTAGTAATTAAATATATTTAACTGTGCTTTTATCTTCACATAACCTATATTCAACACAGACTTTCATTTTTATATATTCACTTTATAAACACTTAATATGACTTTTTATGTGCCAAACAGAGCTTAAATACAAAATTTTTGAATGTTTATGCCGTTTTTAAAACAAATTTGCTTTTCAATACCACTTTGGCATTTTTAAATAAAGTACTAATGTATACTTGATCTGAGATCCTCCTCCTGAACCGCCAAAATGCACGGTTCAAGGAGAGGTTCAAATTTATCTTAGTTTGACGCGCCGAATACAATGGTGCCACAGCCAAGTGTGCTGAACCAGGATCAAGCCGGTATTTGATTCTAGATCATTGCTGAACCTCAGTGGTGCAACCGGGCATTAGTCAACTTTTCTTCGGTAAGCACCAAGGCAAACCGAGTTCGATTCCCGGCGAGGTCGACCCCGGATTTTCGCACGTGGGAATCGTGCCGGCCGATGCCGCTCGTCGGCGGGTTTTCTCGGGGATCTCCCGTTTTCCCACCCTTTCGTTCCGGCGCTGCTCCATACTCACCTCGCTTCGGCTCTCAAGACCTCTATGTTAAGAGCCGCCCAAATCTCTTCACTCACTCTTCAGTAAGAAAATTAGAACATACCAAAATCAGCTTTTCCTCTGTTAAAAAAAATGTTAGGATACTAAACATACATTTTCTATACACGTAAGTGGTGCACAATAAACGAGTGAAGCTCATTCTCATAATTTTTGAATTTGCCAACTGAATGTAAAAAAAAATTAACTTTTATTTTGAACGGGGAGTGGTGGCAATAAGTGGCATTAACCGAGCAGCTGATTCACTGCAATAAAATACGTATTTTTATTATTTAACTCAACATCGACGCCTGTAATCCACATAAAACTCTCCCAGCAACATGGTTTCTCTGGAAAGGTCAAACCTCTCCCTCTTGTACTCAACAGCACAACGCGTGCACTATGAGATACTGACATGTTATGTATGTAGCTGTTTCCACTCCNCACTACCGCCATCTAAGTTTCCCGTAAATCACCGCAAATTGCTATCACCCACACGATACCAAGAAAGTGTGGGTGCAACAAGTGCGAGGATTTCTATTTTATTAATACCAGTTATATTTCCGCAAGGTCGCAACCACACAACGCTAAAAAATATTTATGCAAGCAATTCGTATTTGCTAAATACTGTGTGTGATACCGAGTAATCGTTTCTGCCAAGTACATAAAACAAAAATTAACGAATATTTTTTAACGAAGCTACACGTATACCTAACTATTCATTGACCTTCACACAGCAGTACGACTGAACTACGCATTTGTATTCATGTCACAATATTGATTTTGTCGAACGTTGACAGAATTAAATTTGTGACGTAATTATGAGTTCATAGTTCCCTTGTCTTGTAGGTACTGCAGTGTAAAGCCAATATCTAGTTGGGTACATGGGTACTTTTGGAATGTTCGTTTCTAAAGAGGCCTCGGTGGCTGAGCGGTTAGCCCCCTCGCCTCCCACCAAGGCGAACCGGGTTCAATCCTCGGCCGGGTCACTCCCGTATTTTCATAAATGGGCGGATTTTCTCGGGGATCTCCCGTTTTCCCACCCTTTCGTTCCGGCGCTGCTCCATACTCACCTCGCTTTACCCTCATCGGCTCTCAAGACCTCGTTGTTAAGAGCCGCCCAAATATCAATTTTCTTTTATTAAAACATAGACACGCAAGAATCCAATATGGGGGAATCATGGGCTATATCACAAAAGCTCACTTATCTAAACGAAGTGAAGAGCAAAACCGGGCACTATCGGTGGTCGTGCAGGTGCTCTACTCGGAAGCCGTGTCTTGCGAATACCAACGCCCTGGCAGAGACAGGGTGACGCACACGCAGAGACGGAGAGGGCGACTGCACGCGAGGCTTGCAGGAAGTGCGCGTGCGATTACGACTATCTCGGGCGACGCGACGCGCAGGTGTGCGGGGTCACCTGTCTGCGCCGAGAGGTGACCCTGCGAGTAGCCAGTCTACCAGACGCACTGCTGCTACGTCAAGGAGCATGCAAAAAAACTCGCACTCTCAGGGTTACCACCTGTTTTCCATTTGGAAATTCCCTGATGAGTTGAGAAATTTGGGCGACTCTTAACAACGAGGTCGTGAGAGCCGATGAGGGTGAAATAAGGTGAGGATGGAGCAGCACCGGAATGAAATGGCGGGGGAAAACTGGAGATCCCCGAGAAAACCCGCCGACCAGCGGTATCGTTCGGCACGATTGGAAATTCCCTGACATGCTTAACATGTTTTTTTCTGTAAGGATATACACCTTTGCATTTTAGCAGATTTTCACACCAAAATACTTATCTGATCTTGCACACATGGAGTAAATTGGATATTGCAAAGAAAAACTCCTAAGTACTTCGTCCACAATCGTCAAGACAATTTTATATGGTTGCGGTAGTGTCGCACGACTGATAAGATAGAACTGCCAAAACACAGCTTGCATATCACAGAATTCTCCGACAGTTGGCTACTGTGTTCAAAATTCACTGAAATTTCCCCGACAGTTTTCAAATTTCCTGACATTTCCCTGTTTTTCAGGTGTGTGGCAGCAGCCACTGCACTCCGTAACAAGACAGAACGAAGTAGGCTACGTTATGTGGTTCCACCACCGTTTGGGTAAGCTTTCAATTGAAAACTTATGACCCAGGAACTATACCGATCAAGCGCACGAACCTAAACCTTCTGTATTGACGATTCGCAGTTTACTTAAGACTCTCACAAATTTCTGTTTTAACCGTGGAACCTTCGAACAAGATTAAGTTTCGAGTTGGCCTAGTCTCATTTTCACAAAGAGCTCGCCTTACCTGGCGCGCGAACAGCACTGCAGAAAACCACGTGATTTGTTTTACGTAGCTTTTCAACACGTTCTGTATTGGTCTTTGAAAATAAAACACTTCACCACTAAAGGTAAAAATTGTACTTTCAAGAAACAGCGTAACATTGGAGGCACTATTTCGGAGTCCTTCAACATAGCGAAAAAACTGCCTCTTTTTTTTTTTGTTCAGGTTTCCGGGGGATGGACTCCTTTGCTAAAGACTCGCCAATGACGTTACACACAGCGCGACAAAAATCCCGCAAGCCGGTTGGTGGCTGCGATGGAGGCCGTTGACGCACGTTGTCATGTCGTCGCCCTTATAGCATACTTGCTTTTGTACATCAAAAGGGGAAAACGGCAACAGGTAGACAATAACCTTAAATTCAGTTGCAGCAGGAGCCTAGAAGGAGGGGGGGGGGAGAGATCCCTTACCTACGATTTAACGAGACTACATTACTCTCCGCTCTCCCAACCGCTCCCTTTCTTTTCCGATACTGTTAAAGACGGACGTCCCTGAATACTCCAAATTTCTGGGGAAGAAAAGGAGGAATAAAAAATGGTTGCCTGTAAAGTCGGTTTTACGGGCGAAGATTTTACGTGACAACGTAGTGCTGCGCGCGCGGCAGACCGATCATAGTTGAGTGGGAGAGAGACGCAAGGCATTCGGCGGGCCTCTCTCTCGTTCGGTGACTCATCGTAACGTTACCGAGCGTTACACTTTTTCATAAGTGACTCCCAGCCGCAACCTAATTTAAGACGTTGTCACGTCAAAAAAGGGGTTGCCCCTCCACCGAAGCTGAACAGGCGTCAGCATCTCTCCTCCTGGTTCCAGACTGCTTGATTGAACGCCGTGCGCGAGGGCTTCGCCCACCGATAGTCAATTCTCCGCGAGAACGTTACCCGGAAATTCCACTTTTGAACGCCAGGGGTGCTCAACACTTCACCGGAATCTTGCGGAACACTGCTGGCGGCCATTCGAGGCACTTCCGCGTAAGTTCTCCCGAGGTCTTTTATTATTGCGGTGGGATAAGGACCTCGCGCAGGTTTTCCTTAAAGATTTGCGATTTGTTTTCTCCTTGAAAATGGAACTGCTTCTCGTACAATAATTGAGCGTATCCGACCACGGACTCCGTAATCTAAGTTGCTCCACTTCATGCCAAAGTCGCATAGCCCCGACAAACACGGCAAGACACGACAAAAACTGCAATCACGGCGTGATAATTATATTTTCAATGTGAATAGTTTAATTTACAGCCCGACAATTTACTCACGCGACACGAAAAGTAGAATTTTTCGGAACTAGAAAACTACATACGCTAGTTTCAAAGGCTGAGGGTAGGCGGAAAATTTTTATTTATTTAATATATATTTATTATACACTGATCGCTATCGAAATATTTTGCTATGAAAATCCAATTATGATTGTGCCTGCGCGCATGCGTTAACGCGCAAAATTCACGCACCAGTTTTGTTACGGCGTGTTTACATAAAGTCACATTGATTTTTTTTTTTTTAAGCCCAGCACAAGCGGCAATACGCTCCACCATTGCGACGACAAATATGAATACAGACAAGAATCCGAAAAAAAACATACATACATACATACATACATACATACATTACATACATACATAAATAAATAAAGGAACACGGTCGGAGGTTTTAAACCCCAAAATGCATTTTAAAATGTACGTTTTAATGTATATGAATTGTGTGATTATATATATATTATATATATATGTGTTTTTTTTTTTTTAAAGGAAGTACGGGTGAGAAAGCGACTAAGCTGCTTACTTCAAATATCTCGCATTCACGTTCCTCCAGTGAGCCAAAGACATAGTAAAAACGAAGTTACAATGAATTTGAAAAGACGCGGCACTAGAAAACATGCCATCCATCAGACACATCCTCACCACGTTTCCGCAAGTTAAAAATACAGAATCTGACAGATTTGGGTTGTCACGTGGGCTTGCACTGTGAGAAGCCGGGTAAGAGTATTAGGGGTTGAGGTGGAAGTCGCAGGGGAAGAGGGAATCTGTACACCGGGCCACCACCGAATGATTAATTGTAAAGCCACTACCCTCAGTGTATCTGTTTACACACGGCACAAGATTTCAAGAACAAGGCACTAACTATGCGGCAGTAGTTCTCAAACTGTGGTCCACGTACCACAGGTGATCCTTGGCTAGTTCACAGGCGACCCACGAAGCCTTTTAACTGTTCCATCACGTATTTTCATTGATTTGAAATGCCTAGTTCTGAGCCTTCCGGCTGGCAGTTGCGAAATTTTCATAGGAAGTCCTATATTAAGGAAATTTCGCCCCAGTGCGTTAAATTTAAAGATAGGTGTTTCAAACCAAATGTATTCTTCATGAATTTATTTAGAAGATCCGCAGGAGCGTATATTTTCAATATGGATATGCAGTATGTATTTTTTTGTAAAACATAAATTTCGAAAATTCCTTGCAGTCTACGCATGTTAGGGAAGCATCTCCACTGTAGGGAACTTCTCCTGAAAAAATTCCGCGAAGAATACATTTTGTTTGAAACGCGTATCTTAAAAATTAACGCACTGTGGCGAAATTTCATTAACATGGGATTTCCTATTTAAATTTCGCAGCTGCCAGCCGGTAGGCGGTGCCCTTAATAAAACTTTTAGATCTCGAGATATGTGCAATATTATTTGTGGTTTGAAATATAATTGCCCATATATTACATGTGCATTTTTAATTCCTCCACAAACATTTTGGGATATGAATGGAAGAGGTATCAAGGTAGATGATCCGTGGTAGTTTACAGTTTACGTACAGTTTACGCGTAGTGGTCTGGAGTTAAAGCAAGTTTCAGAATCAGTATTGTACGGAGTAGACGCCTTCAGACGCACATCTGTTATTCATCAGTCAAGTTTGTGCGCGAAAGGAGGTCGGCGACGCGGCGCAGCGAAAAGTTCCCACGCAAGTACCGACTGGTATCTGCAGATCCCCATCTGACCCGGTACAGTGGAACTTTACAACCAGTTCACACAAGCGTACGCGCGACCTTGAAGCGAGTTATCACAGATCACGCCAAGACCCTTTCTATTTGCTCACTCACTCCCGTTCCTGCCGCGAGCTTCAGCTTCGAGTCTCACGTTCACTCCGTNAAAGATTCACATTTCCGGAAGTCGTGGTTTACGCAACTCCTAGGCCGCGGGTTTGCTGTAGCATATCTGGAGCGTACTGGACAATCACGGAGATAGATGGCGTTCAGCCTGTTGCATTCGGTTCACTTTCCTGTACAAGAAGGTGTACACCTTTCCTGTTCAAGTCGACTTGCATTGTGCGACTGGCTAACTTGTTTGCAAGTGGCTTGCGTGCTAGCTAGAATCATTTAGAGACTGTTCTTCTTCTTGTGCAAGTGTAGTATGTTTACATTTCCATTTTATACGTGTATGTAGTTCCGGTACATTTATTTATGCTGATACTGTCAATTTGAGAGTAGAAAACAGATGTTAATTCTGCATTAGTGATTTGTTAGGTTTGTGAAATATTTGTGTGTTGTGGTGGAAATGAGTGACTGGCATGCTGCAACATTCAAGTACTACTACTGTTTGTGCAGTATGTACACGGGACTTTAATACAAGAGGGTGTTCACCTTCTTGTTCACGCAAAATGTCCGTCTTGATCAGGCTTCACACTTCTCGCGAGTGTTGAAAGACGTATCATTGCTTACAGCTGTGCTATGCGGCCTCGCCAAGCTACTAGTACATACAAGGAGCCAGACTGCCCGTAACGTTGCCGTACACACCCCGGGGAACGTTCTCGCAAGGACAGTTAACGCAATAATTGCTCTCGTTTTCTTCCCGCAGGGACGATATACTTAAATCGGCAGGATGACGTAACCGACCTTCCTCTTCTGCGCGTGGAATAAACATTAACTCGCCCAACGATACTGTAAAATTCGCGTGGTCAACAGTGATGAACGCGTTATGTTTAAATCTGAATTTTCAACAGACCCGTCCATTGCACACGAATGAAATACTTCGACTAACTTTAATAAATTCTGGTTGAATTAGGGCATTTACAAACATCCCAAGACTTACATAAACAGTCAGTGCTATCGGCACAAAAACAATCCAATGTTGGAACACGAGTGTAGGCACTAGGCAGCTCGCATGTGCACTCTACCCAAATTTCGCTCTTTCGCCGTCTTCGAATTTACAATTTTTTAAATTAGTATTTAGTAAGTTTAATTAGGGTACCGTCGATAGTCACTTGTTCAGCGATGGTTTACTAAATTTCGTTAAGTGCAAATTCGAACACGGCCAGGGCGCACAGCATGGGCGGTTTTTAGCCGCTTGGCCACCACGGTCATTCAACCGCTTGGAATGAGACACGCGGTTTGAAATTTAACTGATCGCATAAGCGGCCAGTTTACAGCGGCGGATTTAAAAACCGCAACAGGTTCCATTCTGCAAGTGAAACGCTGGCCGCAGTGAGGAATGAAGCAACCAGCATTGGCTGCGCGCGCACGAGCAGATAATAAACCGGTTTCTGTGGAGTTTATTTTGTACACAAGTTGTGTACACACACATTCATTCTAGAGCGATGGCTACCCGAATTAACTGAGCATACACAGTCACACTCTCCTAGATATTAATTTTCTGACTGGCCTAGCCAGCCGTTTCCACCCACTCGCTGTAGTTTCATTTGATTGCTCCTCAATCCAAAATTCCCATTCATGGAGGGTCGATTGCCACCCTTCAGAGTTAATCTTTCTAGGGGGACGTTGCTTCGGTATGCACCTCGTGGTGTTCCTTGCCAGCAAGTCCCGAGCACGAAGTGAGGTTGTGACGGAGCAGCGGCGGGATGCAAGGGCGAAGAAACGGCACTACCCCGAGAAAACCCGTCGGGAATCTAACCCGGTTCGCCTTGGTGGGAAGCGAGTAGTCTAACTTCACGTATTCCTCCAAATTTCCAGTGACCAATGTAATGTTCTAGTAAAGCATTTTTACCAAACATGCACAGAACTCTTTTTTTTTATATAGTTACTTCACAAGAACCTAATATATTGCATTGGCAGCAAGAGCTGTTATTAATAATCAGGCATTTTTTTGCATTTATCCGTTAACTAGTGAATTATTCATGTTTGAGTGTGTATTATCGAAACTGTTAATTTCACGCATCGTGCATTTCATCTAACTGGGAGACTCATCCACAGCACTGAGCTAACTTCCTCAAACAGAATCATCACGACATCCACGAACACGAAGCACCTTATTAAAAAAAAGTTCACTGACACTACAGGGTTCGAGCGGTCACCGCGGTGATAGGTGTCGTGGCGTTTTGCTGGCTACGAAAACAAAAATTTCTTTAAATTTTAGAAGAAAATAAAAATGGCCACGGCTTTTAACATTTTATTGACCTGACCACATATTCGCTGTATTCAGGTCACGAAGACAGTTCTATCGCTTGCTGACCATCGAAGTCNGGGGGGGGGGGAGTTCAGGTAGAGTAAAAACGAAAGTGGTGGCTGCGAGGAGGATACCACAGCTTTCTGACTTGTTCACATGCCTGCATATTCCATGTCTGACAATACAGTGGAAACGTGATAATCCCCAGTATCATTAGTGCTGACCACTACAAATGCAATCCAGAACAATAATTTTTTTTTCATCTCCCGTTCAGTAACAGTTTATATTACATACACAAATTTCCTACTGCCGACCTCCAAGGGGTTCTGTGTTAAGAGTCCTGGGTGAAGCATCGCTGTATTTTTTCTGTATGATCCTCATGATTATTTGTCTTGTATATACGCAGGCTTTTGCCTAATTGCTTGTGCGGGACAGTTACAAGGACTTGCTTATGGCTGTAACGGGACTACCCAAAAGGCATAATTGAAAAAAAAAATATATTTTTTTAAAAATAATATTACGTGCATCCGACACCGGGAACAGAACCCATAATAACTCTAGTAACCAGTCGCTTCTAACGACTACTTCTGACCACTTTCGTGCAGCACACATTTGTCAGAAATATTAACAACGCAGTAGCATAGGGCTATGTATTTAGTACATTAAAATGTGAGTGCACAACTAAAAGAAGCTGGTTTGTACTAAATCTTATAATAATAAACCAAATGTACTGCCCCGTTTAGTGCATGTGCGCAGTTTGTTACACAGGAACATTAAACGCATGATATACAGGTTGGCCCGCACACCCCCAAAATTTCCGGAACGGTTGCAGACAACGAAATGCTGTTTTCGCCAAATGAAATTACGTACGAGGGCAAATAATTTTCCGCAAATGGACTATTCGTAACAAGTGTATGGACGGATATAATTAAAACACATTTGATGTTTCCCCTGGAAACATACATTTATTTCGACGGTATCTGCAAGTACGAGCAGAGGAATTCAGTGATATACATATGCAATGGAAAATTACACAGAAATGCCAAGAAATAATGTGCAAACATGACTTAAGTTAAGTGCGACGGTAGCATGGGGCAGTGGACCTGTCTATCACCTGGAAGCAAGCCACACGCGCCGTGACTCATCCTGCCAGGACCACGTCCCTATAGCAGCGTAGCGCTTACCGTATGGTGACAAGGGGCACGGAATACAATATTGGACAAAGAAGAGCACCGCGGCGGAGAGAAGACGGGCAATGTGAGTGCAAGTCTGATATCAATACATTACATTTTATTCAGATACCTACGTAATTCAGGAGATTTGATTTCTAGTCATTAACTGTACTGAGTAACGAGTGCGTACAGATGCACAACAAAAATATAACAAGCCAACCTCAGGAGACATGCAATCGCATCCGCATGCATAGTACAAAAGTGCACAGCTATGGTTGAAACGCTTCACAGTAAGTATTTTCACATCATGTGCTCGATAAGTTTACCACCGACAGCAACACACATATGTAAACACACATGTAGCGAGCGACGAGCGGCCTGAAATGTTTCTGGCGTAATGCATCTGTAAGTTGCCACAATGCGTTCCTGCAGGTCTTATGGAATCGTAGGAACTGTGTTTTATACACCCTATCTTTCAGTGTTCCTCACAGGAGAAAATCGAGAGGTGTGAGGTCGGGAGAGAGAGAGAGCTGGCCATCTTACAACACCACCTAGTCCTAACCACCGCTTTAAAAACGTTTCATTTAACACTTGCCTCGCCACCTAAGCAAAATGAGCAGGAAAACTATCATGCTGAAACCACATCACTACGTATGTCGAGCGGTTTGTCTTCGAGAAGTGCCGGTAAGGTCTCTGAGGAAATGGACGTACGCACAGCCGGTCATTGTCCCACGAATAAAGTATGGCCCTATGACTTAGTCTTAAACGATTCCACACCACACGTTTAATTTCCACTGTTGCTGGTGCTCCACGTGCCGGACCCAACACGGGTTCTCCGTCGCCCAGTAGTGCATATGTCGTAATTTTACCCGCCCATGGTTTGTGAAGGTTGCTTCATCAGTAAACAGTAAGCTATTTAGAAAATTACTGTCATCCCTTACATACATCAGAACAAACCTACAAAACTTAACATGCTGCTGGAAATCACCTTCATGCAATGCGTGATGAGCCACGTGATATGGATGGAATTTCCGTTGTCGCAGTATCCGTAACACACTTGTTTTACTTATTCCTACGAACCTGGAAAGTTCTTGCGTATACCCATGTGGGGGTTTGCATCGACACGTGCCTACACATCGTGTTGGTGCGTCTCGTCCGTAGCAGTCTTTCGTCGCACTGTTGTTGTAGAATTCCTATCACTTCGTCACCAGAGACGTGTGCAAATTCTTCGCACCTTTTGCCGTGAGATGGGCGTCCGATTGGGATAACTTTCACCATACATTTGAACGGCTTGATTGGCATTTCTGCCACACTCACAGTAAATAAGTAGAGCGTCCGGTTTTCCCTCATCCGTGAACTTCATTGCGATATGTACAGCCACACACTGCAAAACCACTTACCATAACATATTACGGCAACTGGTACTGCGCTGCTATTAGGAAGCGGTCTCGCCAGAATGAGTCACGGCGCGTGTTGCTTACAGCTGTGAGTACAAGTCCACTGCCCCGTGCTACCGGCCCACCTAACTTAATCATATTTTCACATTATTTCTTGGCATTTCTGTGTTACTTTCCATTGCATATGCTATATCACTGAATTCCTCTTTGCACATACTTTCAGATGCCGTTGAAATACATGTATGTTTGCAGGGGAAAAATTTATATATGGTTTAATTATTTCGGTCCATACACGTGTTACGAGAATAGTCCCTTTGCAACAAATTACTTGCCCCCGTACGCAATTTCATTTGGCGAAAACAACATTTCGTGATCTGCAACCGTTCAGTAAATATTGGGGGGTGTCCACGTTAGGCGGACCATCCTTATAATTTAAAAATTTAACAGAACAATGGGCAAGATTGTGAGTTTGAACTATCACACACATCTGATCGTCACGGTCTAATCAGCATCCTGAATCAGTTTAACTTCTGTACCCTGCGCATATGACGAAACTGCCACTATCTTTGCGCGGGAAAAAGTGTGCACTTGAAGGCCATCCTTATCTGTGCGGCACACGTTAGATAAACAGGTAGTTGTAGCTATTCTTAGATTACACAACGCCTAACTAGGTTGCCTGCCTTTCAAGTAGGCCTTCTGCCATGCCAGCGACTTTAGCAAATGGCTAATTCTATTCTCACGGTGGATTAAATGCAATACGCTTTCTAAAAGACTCAGTAGCAAATACAAATATTGCTTCGTTTATTAAATAAAAGTCTCCAACAACTTTTAGTTATATTTGTATTCACGTTCTTTAAATGTAAAAGTATTAATATACAAACGTATAAGCAGTGCAAAGATACTGCTCAGCAATGACAGTATTTGTATTAACAATAAGTATTCTCTAGTAGGCCAAGTTCCTATATGGCGTTCGTGTATGGTTTCACTAGCTGTTAACTCACCATCCATCGGCGAAATGATGCGTAATTAATATTTATTTCGTTAAAAATCTTCAAGTGACCACTACGTGGTTCTAGGACATTGCTAAGAACAACGGGAACAAGTAATGTTTTTCTGAACAGATGTCGAGTCAAGTTTGCCCGCGGAATGCCGTTTGGAATGCAGTTCATGATCGCACCAGCCAATTAACCTTCCAGACGACGTACTATAAAAAAAACCGTAAACTTAGTAGCAGCACTTCCTTGGTGCGCAGGATAATCAATACATAGACACCTGCAAAATTCACGTTATTATTTGGGCACACGTTGAACTTTAAACACGTATACCTTTGCAATACATTTTCATTGGACCATACTTTATCTGACACGCCCTGGGTAAATCCGCGCCAATAAAGGAACACTTCACAACTGTGTGCGCCAATCACGTGCAGTTCAGTCAGAAAGGGCGTGGCTTCACATCCACGCAGCAGTCAAATGGAGAAACGACGCCGGCTCCGGTACAGACAGTACTGTGAAGTTTAGCCCGACGCCGAATAATTACGCAAATTTTGCATGTCTCTATCAATGCATTTACGACGCAGGCACCAGCTGCAGAAAGGAAAAAAAAAAAAACATGCGTGACATTAGAAAATGTTGAGTGCCCCCTCACCCCTTCCCCAAGAGTTTGCGTTATTTGCAGCGTCGCGACCTTTCACCCCGTGAGACTATTATATTACTGCGTTTTGTGTCATCACCAACTGGAATTGTTACACTTCCCTACACGATTGAGGTAAAAAATGTAATACTGAAATACGATCTTCGCTTTTCCTTGCATTGATGTTACGCAGCAAATCAAATTTAGTGGCCACAAAATCTAACCAGTTGCAAAGTCACTGAAAAAAAATTATTTTTTAATGAAATATAAATGGTAATATGGATAATTCAATAAAACGAGACAATCTAGTCAGAGCATTCTGTTCGCCTAATAAAGACTACTGAAGGGCGTGGGCTTGGGAAAAAACAAAATTGCTAAAGTTTTCTTAAGAGGAAAAACACTGCCTAAAATATAATAATGACTGCCGATTTAGTACTTTAACTCCAATTTACAGTATTGTTTGATGACATAATTGAGGAAAATTCAGGTGGTATTTAAATGAGACTGCGGTGCTTCTAGTTGCCCGGTGTTGTTTCACTACTGATGAAGGCATTATCTCGTAAATAGAATTGTGAACTAATTAATCCGGATTGTGTGCAAAGACGATTTCGCATAGGTATCGATACCTATTTTTTTCTGTGCATTTTCTCAAGTCTGTATTGCTTGCTACTTTGACACGAATAAATAAGCACTTTTTAAATCAACCCTTGAAAAATTTAACGGCCCCTACCTGCATAAACATTAACGGGCACACTGACTGGCATGCTCTCCGTAAAGATGGTTACGACCGACGTAGGAAAATCAGCTCATGTCTGAACGTTTAATGAAAAGCGTTAGGTACAAATTTGTGATTACTAGAATAATTTCTTTCGCATTACTTTTTCCAAAACACTTGTGTAAAATTTAACTAAATTGTAAAATATTTACTTTTCTAATAATTTCAAATTCTCACTCGACCGACGCATGAATAAAGTTGTAAGACTCGTGGTAATATTAATTTTACATATGGTGGAAGAATACACGAAGTGCGTATAAGTAGATCTTAAGTGGGGCTTTCAAAAGGTGCTTAATTTACCTAAGAGATTATAGTATGACTTCTATAACCGACCACGAGGAAAAATCGCTTATTTCTTCCCGGCAGACACAAGTTAAAAATTAATAAAGGCAGTGAAACTGTTACAGCTGGATTTAGTTTGAATAGCTATCATCTATGCTGTGCCGTGCAAAAAAAAATTGTTACACCAATTAAAATGTAACCAGGACGAAAGTGTACAAATCGAAGATGGCGGGAATTGATCCCTTATATAGTCTATTCGTGGTTTCTTCAAACTTTTATAATCAAACCTCTGAAAAATCACACCATGTATGACGTGCTTGGCTGCTTTCAAAATATGTCGTATATAACAAGCGTTTTATACTTGTGTGAACATAATACCTTATTTTTTATTAGAATGAACTTCTACTTATATTTTGTCTACAAATTACAACATTTCATTTTTACTAATATGATTGAAAAAAGGGGGAAACTAGATGTGTTGGCAATGCCTAGTAAGAAATAGTTCTTATGCATATTATTATTACACTGAGTGCGCACGAATGCGGTGCGCTGTCCCTTCGGTGTAATTTTCTAGCATGGAGCGGAAGAATATCCGGGAAGTAGATCTTTCGCCAGGGCTTCAGGTAAGTTGGAAGTAACCGTGAAAGGACTGCAGGTGACGACGTGCTATCTTCCGCAACACACGGACGAAGGAGCGCAGAGGTCGACGCCAATGCCACTGCTGACCACGCGTGGCCGCCCAATCAGAGGTCGCATACGCGAGGCGCGGCCAACAGGAGAGCGGCGAACGGCGACGTGGAAATACCCTCGGACCGCCGATAATTGCGTCTGGCCTAATGTACGTGCTCGCCCGGAGAACGGGCACTTTCCCAGCCAGTTTAATCTCTGGATCGACATTCCCATTTGGAGGTCAGATAATGTTGGCATGCTGAACAGACACTCGCAATTCGCTAACATTCTGTACATGGGAATCTCAGCACGTCCCGAGCACATGCCCGATAAAACGCTTTCCGAAGCTAAAGCGAATAGCAGGAATATGGTTACATATCTGGCGAAGAATCACTGAAACCCACACCGAAAAAAGTATCAGAATGTCAGTTTCTGCGCGCGTTGCACGTCCCAGTAAAATTAATAAATGCATGTACATTTGTTGTCAAACAAGTAGTTTACAATTTTGTAAGACTTTTTTCCCCTGTGTATTTCTTGATTTTAAGGAGAGAAGCAAAGAAGAATCTGAGCTCTAAATGCGTCGTTACATTCAAATGTTGTAATTAATATCCTACACATGAAAGAGTTGATCACACACTAAATTGGGTGCGTGTGGCGAGAGGATAAGAATAATAATCAAGCACGAGTCGGTACAACTTTTTTTTATGTTAACGCGCAATAATGCGTACCCTTCAGTTCTGTTCGTTACAGTAACTTAAGCTATTTTGAAGCTATTTGACAGCGACTCGTGCATCAAATACAGTCTTCCCAAGAAGTATACACACGCCCACATTCTATACGCTGATTATTAAGAAAGCCACGTATATCAGAAACAAAACCTGTAATTGCTGAATACACAACATAAAAAAGGTATTACTGTACACATTTCTCGTCTATAACAAGTAAATGCACTATAACCAACAAAAGTATCTTCTGAAAAACACAAATATAGGGACAGCGAACGGTTTCTTTCCATGTCGGTCATGGTGTACACGCAACGCCATCTAACGCAGAACCCACGGAAGGTTGTTTGCAGATCATTCACAAGTTCCATGCAGTGTTACGAGGCAGCAGTCACCGTGAATCCGAAACAGAAGGAACATCCAGTGTCTTTTTTACGCGATAGAGCAGTGTTGCTCCATTCACAAGGAAAACGCTATCGCAAAATTGGAGACGAATTTTCTGTTGCCTACACTACAATACAGCACGGGCAATCAGTAGCAAATACAAGGAGGCTGGTGCAACAGAAAATAAGCGTCTATCTGGGCGTCCCGCAACCCGAGAGCGTCAACCAATAACAATCTTGCGTAGAAGGAAACCTACAGATGTGCAGAATCAACTGCTCGAGACATCCAGCAAACGTACAAGAAGGTGAGTGCTCAGACTGTACGAAATGTCCTTCCATTTCTAGCATGATAAAGACTCGAAACACACCGCCGTGAAAACCCGAGATCGGTTACCATACAACGCTCCACGAATTGTTGGTACTTCACCACAGAGTCCCAATGTTCAAATGAACATCTGTGGGCGCATCTCTGCGCATAAATCATAAAACGTTGTTCATCCGAAAAAATAATAATTTCACAGAGTACTCCTGGAGGAATGGTCTAAATTCAAACTATAAGTGACACAGAATCTGATCAACAGTAAGCCAGGGCATCTGTAATCCTACTAATATTATAAATGCGAAAGTCTGAATGTTTGGATGTGCGTGTGTGTATGTATGTGTGGGGATGTGTGTATGTGTGTTTGTTTGTTACCACTCAGCTCCATAACGGCTCAGCAGATTTTGATGAAATTTGGTATGCAGGTACTTTAGGTCATGGAATAGAACATAGGATACTTTTTATCCCGGAAAACTATACGGTTCCTGTGGAATAACAGCCAAACTTAATTCTGCAACGGCTGGGAACATGACCGAAATATTTCTTTCCTCTGTGTCAGAGTTTATCAGGCCGCCCATGGACCTCCGAAATGGTTTAACGACTGCTATCAATCGATAACAACCGGAACCTAATATTTAACGTGCCCTCCGAAGCCCGGAAGCGCTCAGATGTTATGCCACTAAACGGTCGCCCATCCAAATGTGTACCGCTGGGAACGTTGCTTAACTTTGATGATCTATTAAGATCCCTCAGCAAAGCGCAAAAAGTAGTACCTAGGTACACTTATTTCTAAAAATACAACTTGATTAAACTCACGTTTAAATTTTCATACATCGACGCTGGAAAGCGGAAATGTGGTAACTACGCGATAGTTGCACAGATACACTCAAAAAACAATACCATACTTCTTGGCTATCGGGTAAAAATCATTTCCTTCCTTTTGGGTTGCCGTAAACAGTTAAAAACTTAGGCCAACATAGTATAATTTTATAATTCTGTTTTCACATAAATGAATTGTCTTTTCCCAATTTATTTATTAGTGTATCATTGTAAAACTCAATTGTACCTGGGCGAAGCCGGGCCGGTTCGCTAGTATGTTATAAATGCTAAGGGTATGCACATGTACCCTACTAGTAAAATGTGCCTAAGTGAAGGGTACTGTTTTATTGTGTACCAATACATTTTTTGTCGAACGGACGCAGGGTATTTTTATGACACACATCCCATTGTGTAATTTTTGAGGTCCCCTGCCCCCTTTCCAATTATCCATTTTCAACACGTATACGCATTACAAACTCAGGAGTGCGATCCTGTGCACGCGATTTGAAAATGCGTCAATCGTTCGCTCACGTTCGCCATTGTAGGCTGTTAACAATTATCTGAGAACTTTCGAAATCAACCTTTGAAAAATGTCACTGCCCCCACCTGCATATATTTTAACTGACGCACTGCCTGGCATGCGCCCAGTAAAGTTTGTAACAACACAGTGAAAGTAGTTCCATTTCCTATCGTTGAATTAAAAGTGTTGGGTACATATTTGTGAATACTGAAATTATTCACTTCTGCTTTCTATTTTTTTTAATGCATGTCGGTGATTATTTTATAATTTCACTCAAACGACGCATGAATAAAGTGATTAAACACATCGCAATGTTAATTGTGGATAGAGTGGAAGGATATACAATGTGCATACAAGTAGATCTTATGTAGGGCTTTCAAAAATGCTCAGTTTACCGCGAACAGCCCTTAGATGCCTTGCTCACTTTGGGTGTGGTCACGTACACTATACAAATATTAAAATTTGGCAAGGAATGGAGTAACGTGCTGGTTTCTTCGTGACTTGCAAAGTTCTATGGTATAGCGCATTTCCTCAGTATACTGCTATAATATTTGGTGCATACATAGGCGCATCGATTAGAGATCTCCAGAGGTTACGAACTGCCATATCCCCGTCGCTGTTTTTTTTTTTAAATTCGAACCTAAAAGGTGTCGCGGAGCACTAACAGTACTATCAGGGAATCAGCAAGCACGTTATCTCCAAAGTACCTACCTCTTAACACCAGGTAGCGCTGGTGAGCATTATCCTATAATCACAGTCAACACAGGAGTCGCGATTGTGTGTGGCAGAACACTCGCTCCCAACTAAGACGAACCGGGCTCGATTCCAGGCGAGGTCTTCCGAATTTTCGTATGCGGGGAAACGTGGCGGATGTTACCGTTGGCCGGCGAGTTTCCGCCCTTGCATTCCACCGCTGCTTCATCTTCACCTCATTTCTCCCCTCAACGGAGTGCCGCCTAACCTGGATGCGGTTAGCGGGTTTGAGGTCGAAAAGCGAGGGAGTGATAAGGGCGACACTGCCACGCGCATCAAGTGCGCCATCGTCCCTGCGCGCAAACGGGACTTTCAGCGGTGACCCTACCTATAATTTTATTGGTGGAAAGTCTGTAGCAAGGTTCAGTGCATACGCCTACAGTACTTCTGTGTGTATACAATGCGTATATTTCGAGATACAGCGCTTTGAAAAATACGCCTTTGACTATGTTGGAGTGCTCCTAAATGGTGTTTCTAATACACATGAAGTCTTGGAAGTAAGCGATAGACATAGTCTGACGTGTGTATTATTTTCGTAGTTGAGCACTTTGAACGCAACGTTTCACAGTTACGTAAATTAAATATTAAAAAAAACACCTGAATTTGAAATACTCTGCAATGCAGTTTAAGCGCCGGGTAGACGAGCCCCTTAAGACCTCGCTATTAAAGGCCGATCAAAACTTCTAAACTGAACAGTCTACGCGAGGAAAGCAAATTGTGTGTCGGAATGTTACAGAATATCCGCCGAACACTTTCTCCGTGAATCACGCGGCAAGTCTGTCGCGCTAACACGTGTATCGTGCGGGGTTCATTAGGCCCGCGACTCTTACTACCCACACGCCAAGCGTCGCAATGGCGCCGACCTCAGTTATGCCGAGCACACCTGCTAACGTTTCCTTTGCGTCAGCTCTCATTAAGCCGTCTTTATTTGTGCTGCCGCCTCGTCTTGTGACTTGGCACTCGCCGAGGTCGCGTGCTACGGCACTGCAGCTATAGTCCATTCGCGATATCTTCACACTTTCTCAATACATCCTTTGAAAAATCACCCCATGCATGAAGTTTTTGTTATTTCCTAAATATATCTTGTACCACAAGCGTTTTAAACTCGTTTCAACATAATAACAACTTTTTTTTTATTAAATTGAACTGTCACTGACTTAATATATAAATTATAATACTTAATGTATAATTAATATGAGTAAAAACAGTGAGAAAATAGGGGTGTTGGTAATTGCCTACTAAGAAATAGTTGTGCAAAATAATATTACGCTTAGTAAGCACAAATTCGGTGCGTTGTCCCTTTGATGTAATTCCTAGACTCAGTTAAGCTTTGTTTGCACGAGGAGGAGGAATATCCTGGAAGTAGAACTTTAGCAAGGCTTCAGAAAAGTTTAAGGTAACTGTGAATGGACTATATACCTCGTGGCACCCACGAACCACGACTTGACAATTTGCTTCAGGTGAAACAGCAGTAGCCTTATCGATACACTCTTACGGGCTGTTCACGGTGAACTGAGCATTTTGTAAAGCCCTGCTTTATATCGACTTGTGTACATTGTGTATTTTTTACACCATATGCCATGGGCCTGATCACTTTATTCATGCATCGGACAAGGAAAACTGAAATTAGGAGAAATTTTTTTTACATATATACTAATTCTTACACGTATCGGCATTGTACCAAAAGCAATTATTTCACTATTCACAAATGTTTAACTAACACTTATAATTCAACGCTAACACGTGGAACTACTTTCCTTCTGTCGTTTCCAACTATTTTGGGCGTACACCAGGCAAAAACATTTTTTTAAAAGTTGATTTCGAAAGTGCTCAATTTATCGTGAATAGCTATAGTCTTATTCGTAGTTACTTTCAACTTTTCTGAAGCCCTGCTGAATTCCTACTTTCGGACTACTCGCTACGTACCCTTCCGCCACATGCAAAGAGAACGTAAAGAAGTCTGGAATAAACCGCCAAGGAGGAACTAGCACTCCGTATCTGTACGCTGGACAGACAATCAAAAACAAATATTTTTGTACATAGCAAATAAATGTTTTTCCAACTTTGCATTCCCTAAAACCTTATTGCGACAATAATAAACGCAGACTTTGCAAATAATGCAATGGAACTATTTAGTATTATGTCGCATAATAATAATTTCTTATAACCATTACCATAATTATTTTTTCTCAGATTTTTATTTCTTGTTGACTACCGTACGAAATTAATATTATAGTACATAAAATATGAGCGACATTTTAATTTTAAGAAAGCAGGTCAGTTAATGTTTACTGAAGTATAAAACGCTTGTAGTAATACTATTTGTTTAGGAAGAAACCAAACGCATCATACAAGACGACTTTTCAAGGAATTTGTTCAGAGAGAGTGAAGATACCGTGAATAGAGTGTGCCTTATTTATCTTTAAATAAGATACAAAAAAAGTTCGATCCACACGGGGGCATAAACATTGCCATTAGTTTCACCATTCGATGCGCAAATGTCAACGGGAAGCCACCTGTGCATTCCCGAAGGCAAACATCCAAATATGGATATAGCCCAAGCTCCAAATCGGTGAAACAAATTACTTTGTTCACGATCAACACGTTCTTCCACCAGATCACTTTCAACAGAATATTTTACATACACTACATAAATTAGCCCAGTACAGTTCGTTTAGCAGTTTTCAAATTTCAACTTAACAGCCTACCTACTTCGGCAACTGTCTTGTCGGAGATTACAGCCCTGCCCCTACTAAGCAAATTTACAACCGACATGATTAACAATTAATATTAAGACAGAGAAAGTTACATACTCGTGGCGTCTTTTCCTTTCCAGACGACAGTCCTAGCGTTTCTAAGAAATATGGTGAATATGCGAACATGAAAACTGGTATACAAGGGGCTTAACATAAAAAACTTGTTCAAATTATATTTTCCGATCATCGCCATTTTAGTACCATAACGTGAGTAGTTCGAATACAGTGCTGTTTGTAGGCAGGACACGATTTTAATAACCGACAGTTCAAGAACCTGCAGTAAAAAGGAGGACCTGAAAGTTGGAGAAAAAAAAAAACTCGTGGCAAAAGTCACGGTTGGCAGTTCTTAGCCTTTTGTTGTACGGACTTTTCTTTAGTAAGGTGGCCATCTAACTGCCAGTGGTCATGCTAATGTTCGTATCAAATATCAGTATATCATTACAAATATAGTGTAGTGTTTCATCGTTCATCTTGAGAATTATGTTCACATCTCGAGTCAGTCGACACTAGAAAAGTTGCAACTTCTATATCCGGGTCCTAATCAAGAAAAATTGATTTTGAAACTATTTCCTCCTTATTAATTTTTTTTATTACATTTGTTGTGAAATTGAATAATTTAATGTATATCTCCTACTTTGTAGGTTTTAAAGCAATTGTTATCATCTAATTTAACTTGCATGAAGTACGTTTGCCATTACGTTGTGAGGTGTGCGAGGTAAGAAATAATNGACATTGGCAAGACAAGTTATGAATTAACCTGCACAATACCTCGCCCTCAGGAAGATACACGAGTCCGAACAACGACGACGAGGCTCAAAGTTCTGGCTTTTCCTCCGTCCTGCTATAGGAAAACTTGTGCACACATTTTCCCAGAAGACATCAAGTGAGGAAAATCGAAATGCAAGTTTCACTATAACAGCCTCTGCGTAACGAACATACTGTAAAGAACTGTAACTGCAATTTACAAATTTCCCTGCCCGAAATATTTTTTCTCTGCCGGACTTTTTTTTAACTTAATAAAACCTCATATTGTAATCAGTTAACGTGCAGTGCTGTATAAAAATATGACAAAAATTATTTGTAAATTGGAAAAAAAAAAAAAAAAAATGTCTTGGTCACGACAGAATTTTTGTATATTGCCAAGATACCTTTTTTTTTATCCGAAGAACCAATAATGCCCTGCATTTTTTTTTCACGGAGGACTCCACATACTGTTACACTTTAAAAACAATGTTGTCAAACTTGTTTTGCCACGCACATGGGTATGCAAGACTTGCATAATTTGAAGGTGCATACGCCATTCTAACCAGCATTACAGTACGTGTGTTTGTTTTTCTTCGACCAAGTTTTTATATCCGTATCCCTATTGACCTAACACTGGCCACTTGCCTCTGAGATAATAACCTGAGTCCAGTGCAAGCCGTAAACTATTTCCAGATGAGATTACGAAATAAATTGAATCCAGATGGCAACAATTTCCGAAGAGGACCAATTTAATAGTAAATAAAAAGCAGTTACGAAATTTCGTTAAATTTAAGTGAACACTTTTGTCTTCTACAGTTACTATGGAGTTGAATATTTTTATTGGAAATTTAAGAGGGATTTAAATCCCATAACTTAATTTCTCGTTAAATGCCGTTTCACACACATAGGCGAAAGACTTATATATATATATATACCAATTATCAGACCAATAGAAAATATTTTAAAAGGGAAAAATTTAAGTTATTGTATATTAAGCTATTAAATGAGTACTGGTGCGTACNAAAATTTAAGTTATTGTATATTAAGTTATTAAATGAGTACTGGTGCGTGCTCTCGCCACAGTCTTAAGGTACTCGCTGAACAAGAACTTCCCTACAAATCAAAATTTACCGGCTGCCACTTTTTTGTTTTTAATGTTGGTAGATTTACAGAACAACGTACATGGAAAATGGTCAATAATGTTTGACGAATTGCTGGTGCAAATTCTCCCAAAGGAAGGACAAACTTTACAGCGTCAAAAAAATATAATCCGCGGATTTTTTCCGTTTTCTTTATTAATGATCCGAATTTCAAAAGAATACACAAGCGTAAAAGTTACTGCAACGGAACTTACAATATTCCTGATATTGACGCATTCCAACATATAAAATTAACCATTCTCAACGTTTATGAGGGCTATTCGCACATATTATGGAAATGTCAAACTTTAATCTAGCTTAGATTTGTTTTCTTCCTCCTCCTCCTCTCATCCGAGAACACGAGGAAAGCTCACTTTTATGTTTTTAAATTGATAACTATTCTCAATATCCCAGACAAATCAGCCAAAAAAATTGCAAATATAAAAAATATCTCTGAGTTATGAAAATTGGCATCATCTTGAGGTCCTTTTTAACATACTGAAAGTCCCTAAGGGTGAGGGGTGAGCGGGGGGAGTAGGAGCCGTTTAAAGGGATTTTTCTTTAGTTTTTCGCTAATTTCTTAAAAACTCTGATTTTGCGGGAAAAAAAAAGTGTAATACGCTTAATTAAAGTACATAAAATATGCATAGGACCATTCTTGTTGGAAATTTTATGTACTTTAATTTATGGCATTACACTTTTTTCCGCTAAACTTGATAG
>NQII01000500.1:761990-766637 GCA_002778355.1 Clitarchus hookeri
GCAAATTATTTAGCATGCCACACCTTACGACTATATAGCGTTGTAATTGAAGTCCTATTTTGCCAAAATTTTACTACCGATGGTTACCCAGGCCCAAACTTATCTACTGAACTTTTTGTCCGTTACCCGGTGTAGGAGAGGCGACGATCCGCGAGATTATACTGCGGTGTGAAAGCACGACGATGTAATAATTAGAGAACGAACTGTTAACTGCGTTGATGGCTTCTGTTTTTGCGTAAAATTTAGCCCGCGTGATCGGTGGCAATAGCAGTAACAGTTATTCTGGACCTGTTATTGGTCAATAGCAATCACAGTCAGTTATTGGCGTAGACGAATAGCTGTTATCATAAGGAACAGATGTCACGCGAATCGTTTGCTGCAGTAAGGGGTGGCCTTGTCTGTGGGCGTGCTTGATAAAATGACGAAGCCTGTCCGCCAGATTGTGACGCCCACAAGATTGGAAACCAACCTGTCACAATTAAATTGATACTATTGTATCAGAGCATGTTGATATTTCAGCCTGGAAGTTTAGCTTCATTAGTTGTTATTTGTTCAAAAACTTCCATATTTTACATGCATCAAATACAAAAACCTGCCTCAACATTTTCAATGTTTTGGGTGTCACAATATGGCGATGGACGAAAATGCAGCTTTAATGACGTCATAGCAGTCCATCGCCTGTTATTCCTATCTTCATGGCTGCAGTAGTGTATCACAGTTCCTTATCTGACGTTTTTGTTACATCGCGCACGCACACTGATTCATAGCAGTCCTTGCCTCGCGTAGCATAGCAAATATTAGTTTTATTTGTGTTCTACTTTCATCTGTACATCTGTAGTCGCTCTTGGTGCAGTATTACACAATATTAGCAAATTTACATAATTATGGAAATTATTTTTTTATTTAAATAATTAAAAGAAACTCAGTTTACCATTTAATGTCTTCCTAAATATTCGCATGGTGTGTAAAATACATTTTTGCAGAGTTTCTTTCAAAAAAGTATTATTAATAACTGTTATTGAGAATAACCGGTAAATAACAGTTACCAGCAAAGCAGCGGTAACAGTTAATCACTGCTATTGAGAAAAACTGCTATTCCCCATCACTACTGCCAAGAATGGTAGGGGTTGTAAAGGAAGTAACTTTCACTGCAAGGCCTACAGCGCTCTCAGTTAAAAAGGTACTTTCCAACTTTGCCAAAGTGTATGACGAATAGAATATAAAACTACGTCACATTACTTGAGTAGTTGCACGGAATTTCCCCCACGCCATTTACCGAGATGGGCTTCTAAAACAGATCAGACTAAGAAAACTAACCGGACTGTTACTTTAGCGCTTTTATTTCCCCCACACAACCGGATGCCGTCAAACCCGTAGTACAGCAGTCGGCCTCCGAATACCTAGAAAAGAAGGTTCGTTTATTTTCAGGATTACGCGACGCACTTTTATTTTTGGTTTTTTAACATTATGTAAACAGTTCGCGGAAATCCTTGTTATACACAGCAGTGACCACTGCTTTGAATTCCCCACGAGGCTTGTGTTCGGTCAGAAGGCCTGGGATTACAGGGGGAAACAAGGAGGGGGGGGGGATTATTTTATGGCATTCCATTTCATAAAAAAAAAAAATATATATATTTAAGTTTATTTGAGAGACGCGAAGTTTGAAACACTTCACGACTGTCGTACTTAATTTCTTCTTTGTGGTATGGGTGAAATACTACTGCCCTCCCCTAAACTATGCTACTCCACGTTTATGTCCATTGCTGTGTACCAATGCAGTAGGCTAAACGTGCCCTTGATCCCTCCGTGTGTAATGAGTGACCTCTTGTTCCCTTGCTGACGAAGTACTCGTTTGAGAATTTCGTGACCGACAAAGAATTTTACTCAACGCGAGTTTGGTTTGTTTTCGTGACAGTAACAAGTGTTTTTTTTTTTTCGCGGCCGTGCCAAGACGTAAACGCCGACGAATGAAATGCTTTAAACGGCAGAGCATCGAAACCAACCGAAAATCCAAGGAGATTCCGTGTCGTGTCCCCCTTGGCTGAAGTGGACATTCTAGGTCGGCAAAATGACGTCACGAGCTTGAATATTTTCAGGGCACGAAGCCAGGTAGGGGCCGCGGTGGTGTAGTGGCCAAACTACTCGCCTCCCAACTAGGCGAACCGGGTTCGATTCCCGACGGGGTCGCTCCCAGATTTCCGCACGTGGAAATCGTGCTGGACAACGCTACTGGTCGGCGGGTTTTCTCTGGGATCTCCAGATTCCCCCGTCCTTGCATTCCGGCGCTGCACAAGACCTCGTTGCTAAGGGCGCCCAAACCTATCCACTGCACTCTTGTTCATGATACCCTGTATAGTATATTCATGATTTTTTCACACTTTTTTGAATCAAACATTTGAAATATCATCTTATGTATGTAATTCATGGTTGTTTCCTACATATGTTATGAATCACAGGCGTTTTATACTTCTGTTAATACAAAAAGGCACCTTCATTTTTGGTTAATTTGAACTTCTACTTATATTGTATCTATAAATTATATTATTTCATTTACAATTAATAGGAATAAAAACAGGCAGATGATTGGTGTGTTGGTAATGCCTAGTAAGAAATAATTCTCATGCAAAATATTATTACACTGAGTGCGCAAGAATGCAGTGCGTTGTCCCTTCGGTGTAATTTTCCACGCTTAAATAAGCTGTGTTTGCATGAGGCGGAGGAATATCCTGGAAGTAGAACTTCAGCAGGACTTCAGCAAAATTGTAAATAACCGTGAATGGACTATAGTAAGAAAGTCTTCAGTTTGCATGCGACCCGCTTGTACACGTTTCGCCCGAACTATATGCACGACTCTGAAGCTGTTGCATCGATTAGCGAGAGTTGATGGATTGGAGGGATGGAGAAAGAGCTAGCATATTGCCCGGGGTACCACTCGAATTCGTCCAGTGGGACGTCGAACGCCGGCGGAGCAGTTCGCACGTATAAATGCCAGAGGAAGATGGCGAGCAGCCGGAGCTTTCATCTCCTTCCTCTTTGGCCGCGGGCTCGCGCGGGTGAAAGCGTTCGGCTCGCTCGCCGCGGCGGGCGGTGGGAAGGAAAAACACGTGACACCCACCCACGGCACTTCCTTGCTTGATTGCGCGCGCGTCGGTGCGCCGGGAACAGAGCACGTCGCCACGGGATAGCAAACGACCGTGTTCGTTTCCTACACACTTATCCCCGCGATCGACTCCACCACCTTGGTCTACGCACGTTTTACGATTATCTGTGATGCGGTTGGCTTTGCGTTCATGTAAGCACTGCAACATACAAACCCTTGAAAAAAAATATTCCCTACCCGTGACTGTGTGTTGAGGACGTTCAAGCGTTTAAAATTATTTCCCTCATTTTTAGCTAATTACGTTCTTTTTTGCTGTGATATGAAATAATCTGAAAAGAGTATGGCAATGCAATAACTTTAGTACAAATATAAAAATGGTACAAAAGTTATGCGTTTGTCTATAGTTCATGCTGTTAGAATGTAGTGAACTATATTTATTGGAAATTATTAGACAAAATAAAAGTTAAACTTTTATCGTAGGTGAACCACGTGTAAAATGTCAAAGAAATTGCAACATGCCATTCTTGTGGCCAAACTTAGTGTTAAAATAACTTTTTAAAACTTGTGTAATTCAATATTCTAATCAAAATTATCATATTTACACTTTAAAAAACGCCGAACGTTATATTTCAATAATTTTGTATATTTATCAAGTTACCATTGATATCGTACCACGAAACCTTACAATATCCTCAAGAACTAGGGAAAAATTTCTGGCCCTTGAGCAGTCTACCAAAAAAAAAAAACGGCAGTTTCAAGTTCTCAAAAATAGGACATATTAAATGGTTTTGCCATAATATTCATAATTGCCGCAAGACCTAGTAAGTTCGTGGCGGAACAGTCACTTAAGATATTACTTTAGAGAACGCGTTGCAAACTAAAGCAATGGCTCTTATAGTGAAATAAAATATAATTTCTAATAATGTACCGCTTCTGTTGATAAAACCGTAACAAGATTAAATGGGATTTAATTAAATTGGATTATTACGGGTTGCTGAAGCGGTCGCAAAATTCCTCAATTTTACTTAATATTCAGAGCAAACTTTTATAGGATGTTCACGGTAAACTGAGCACCTTTGAATGCCCTGCTCGGGATCTACTTGTATCCACATTGTGTATTCTTACACCATATGTGCAATTAACATTGCCATGGGCCTGATCGCTTTATTCATGCGGCGGTCAAGACAAATTGTGAAATTATCAGAAAAGTAATATTTTACAAATTTGCTTATTCTTACACTCATGCGTAAAAAAAAAAGAGCTAACATAAATTTAGTCCTCATAAATGTTTATCTATCGGCATATGTCGGTCAGTGTGCCCGTTATAATAGACGCGGGTTGGGGTAGTGCCTTTTTTCAAGGGTTGATTTCAAAAGTGCTCACTTTACCGTGAACAGCCTATAGTAACATTTATGTGTAGACAATGTACCGCAGGTCTGTTGTTTTTGTTGAAACAAAGGGGTTCATAAAAACGGGGCGTGGTGAGGGGCCAGAGAGAATACTGTTACACTAATATATTTCCTACAGGTACATCAGGTTCATAAAGC
>NQII01000500.1:769003-800908 GCA_002778355.1 Clitarchus hookeri
TATATATATATATATATATAAGAGGTTTTCGAACACGCTGCGATGAAAGCGAGAAGGCGACCGAAGATGCATCGATATGCGAAGATACTCACCAATGACGAGTGGGCGTCGCGACCGCATTTACGCAGAGGCGCGCACGTCTGACGTGTTTCGGAGCGCGACACTACCGTCCTTTTCTGTTTTATTTTTACCTGGTGTTCGTTTCGCTTCTCTAAAGATAAACCAACCGGACTTGCAATGTACGCACCTGAAAGCGAGCTACAAGTATTTCTACGCACAGTACGTAACTACGCTGTACACGAGGTCTGTAATTGATTGTGATCTTTCTTGCCCTGCCCTATACGGGAGGAAGCGTTTTCGATCTATCTTCCTCGCTTGTTTGATCGTCAAAACGATCGCTATTACACTTCGTCACACTGCATGCAGGAGGATGGTGTGAAAAAATGTAATTGCGAATAGCCGGTAACACCTGGAATCTGGTGATCCTAACGTAACCATGTGAACAAGGATGGGTACATTTTCTGACTTTTTAAACGCCCCGAGATGTGCCTATCTACGCCACGTGGGCTTGGTACAACTATACCATAAATAGCCAATTATATTAGGAATTACTTCGAAAGTAGTTATAAATCATGCTCGCTGTGTGCTTGTGTCTATGCTGTGCTTTTATTATTTATTATTATGTAACTTAATTTTTTCACGTATGGGACGGTTTTATATGTCGCATGAGGTTGCCCCAACCCGCGTGTTAGGCTGACGCAGTTTATTAAAACNTCACGTATGGGACGGTTTTATATGTCGCATGAGGTTGCCCCAACCCGCGTGTTAGGCTGACGCAGTTTATTAAAACCTTTAAGCCCTCGCAGTCGAACCATGTCTCTGTAGTCTTCCTGTGCTATCCGGAACCGTCGAGCTGCATCCCTCATTGGCGGTTGGATCGAACCCTCGTGTGTCTGGCATATTTTTTTATTGAGCTACTTGCATCGAGTACTGCATGCATAGGTGAGTGTTCTGCATTCTGCACGTTGGAATTCGGTCATGTGTGTTGACACGAGAGCTCCTAGCGGGCGCTATCGGTAACACAAATGCTGTTTGCGTCCCCTCTGACAGGTGGAATGGGACCCTAGCAGACGATGGTCGTGCACTCTAGGGGTCGACTGGAGAAGCGAGGATGGTGAGAGCATCTGTACGTATGGCTCAAGCAGCCGCCGATATGGAACAGAGTTCGAGACTTGGCATTATACAAACACTATTAATTGTCTTTCAGACTTAAAATCAGTTTTTTTCCCCTAGTGATGGAGGTGAACGTAATATTAGCGAGGGTTAAGGTAAATGAATAACACAGAAGTAAGTTATACACTTTTGCCTTTTTTAAAAGACATGACATAATAAAAATACATAATATTTTATAAATGCGCAACATATTCTTCATTCGAGCAAAACATTTATGTCGTCTGTTTTGGCAGAAAAATACCTGCTGTGGGCATTTAAGCTACGCTTATTCGCATATACCGCACAGCAGTTATCACATGGGTAGGTCTTGTAGACGATGGCAAATGAACAGTTAATGACTTCATGGCATTTTGCATTGGTGCGGTTACTGAATGTTTTGCCACAATACACACACATGCTTCCGATGAACGACAAACATTGTCTTTGCATTTCTTGTTATGATTATACATAGCATCACTGCGGGTAAACACAGCATCGCAGTTATCACAGTGGAACGTCTTGTATGCTGGGCAGAACATGCAATGACAACTTTCATGTCGGCGAGCATTACAACTTGTACTAAAAGTATTTCCAAAATAGTTACATTGATATCGTAATGCATGTAGAGACTCTTCAGGGCTCCTTGCTTTTGACGATGCCGATGATGTTACAGATGGTAAGTCTTCAACCATTGATTCCGGCTTCATATTGCAGCAGAGTACACGATCGTAGTAGATGTATGTACTCGTAACGGTCTGTTTTCCACCACCACGCTCGCCAACGAAATTATGTCTGTTTTACATGATGCTCTCTTTTATACTGTTCGCACTACATGCAAATTTGCATTTATCGTCTCATGTTGGCTCAATAGAAGACTGTTGGCTCGGTAGAACAAACGTCAGCATTGTTGCTGAACTGAAATATGTTACCTTATCAGGTCGATCGCTGTCTAGCCAGCGAAGTTGCCAATTAGACCTCTCAACGTCTTTACACTCGTTCATCTTTCAGTGTTGCCGATGCCTTGGTTTTTCTTTCTGCTCCTGCTGCTGTTCGCCCCCGATGTGTCTTACACCAGCTCCTGGGATGTGGTGTGCCTGTAATGGTAGCTCTACCTTGGGATGGTTGGTAAGTGCTTGTAACTATTTCCCTTTTCCATTATATTTTTTATTAGGGCGGGCAGAAGCGATATTCGCTACCGACATAGGTTTGTTCGAAGCTATATTTCACATATACATGCTAATATTTACAGCTTGATTTATTAAAACGAAATAAATTGTTATCTTATACTATACCTACAACTGAATTCCTTTCGTAAATTGCCATGTACATGTAATATGTAATTGGGATGGTTAATAAGCGCTTATAAAAATAAAATGAAAAGGAAAATATTTATATATCAGTTTTCATCAGTGTATAGCCGCGTTGACCTTATCATTCCCGCACTTCACAACTAAAATTACTTCACCTATCGTAACGTACTGTGCACGATGCTCACGCAATAAGCATTTGTTGGTAAATTCGTTGAACTACTAATTGCTTTTATAATTTTTTTAAAAATATGTTTGTCTCAGCGTGTAACAGTGCCATCTCTCTTGCGTGACTAATGGTTTAAATGTATGTTGTTTTGTATGTGCTTACAGTTCTGGTAATATAGATTATATGTATTCAAATAAGAACATGTAAAAATATTTATGTATACATATATATACACATATATATATATATAGTATTTAAAACGTGATAAATTTTTAGTTTGTACTGTGTNACAGTTCTGGTAATATAGATTATATGTATTCAAATAAGAACATGTAAAAATATTTATGTATACATATATATACACACACATATATATAGTATTTAAAACGTGATAAATTTTTAGTTTGTACTGTGTAACTTAATTCCTCTCGTAAAGTGTATGTTTTTTGTGACAATCAAATGAAAACAGTCTTTACAAGTCGCGTAATGTGTATCGCACTTGACATAGTGTAGACATGTTTGCAGTTGGTCCTTGTGATCATTTGTTCTCTCATGTCGATGTGCATTCTAGCTTTTCCTAAACTTCTTGATGTGATAGCAACACTGATGTCACTATTTACGAATTTGGTGACTATATCTTACACAGTTTGGAAATTAAGGTAAACTATACTTATACATATGCTTAGGATATATTTGACCGGAGGTGATGTGCATGTTAAGAATTTGATGACTGTATCTTAAACAGTTCGGAAATTACAGCCAACTATGCTTATAAGGATGAGAAAACCGACATGGAATGATAGCGTGAGAAAACTAAAGTGGACCGCAATAGCCAATCAGAGACAAGTCCCTTTCGAGAACCTCGCATAACCAATCAGAGACAAGTCCCTTTCGAGAGCCTCGCATAGCCAATCAGAAATGCGACCCTTTCGAGAACCTCGCGTAGCCATCGTTGTTCGGGAATGTAAGAGCGCGAAGTAGGGACAACTGGTAGAAATGAATGCAAGAGCATGAAGTAGGGACAACTGGTAGAAATGAATGCGAGAGCAATAAGTAGGGACAACTGGTAGAAATGAATGCGAGAGCATGAAGTAGGGGCATCTGGTATGAATGCGAGAGCATGAAGTAGGGGCATCTGGTAGGAATGCGAGAGCATGAAGTAGGGACATCTGGTATGAATGCGAGAGCATGAAGTAGGGACATCTGGTATGAATGCGAGAGCATGAAGTAGGGGCATCTGGTAGGAATGCGAGAGCATGAAGTAGATACCACGATTGACATTGTTGGCCAGGTATGCAAGAGTGTAACGTAGGGTCAACTGGTAGGAAGGAATGTAAGAGCATGAAGTAGGGATATCTGGTAGGAATGCAAGAGCATGAAGTATCAACATCTGGTAGGAATGCAAGATCATGAACCACCAGGGTGTCAAGTGAAAGGAGACCAGAAGGAATATGAGAAAACCAATGTGGAATGATAGAGTATGATGAGGGAAGTTGCATGATGGGGCGATGGACTCGAACATTCTTCAGCCAAGATGGCTGGTGCTGGCTTGGGCTGAGAGCATGCTTGTAACTGAGTGCACATTCTGGCTGACGTTGCACAATTTCAACCGGTTTAATCCACTATGTGCAAAAGTCAGCTGGATTGTGCAAGACACATTTTTCGAGGGAAAGTTTGTCGGTTGACGGAAATTTAGAGGGAAATTCTGGCGATTTTTGCCATTTGAGGTGAAAAAGGGAAATTTCGAGGGGAAAAAAGAGGAAAATAACGTAATACAAGATGGCGGTCGCTCGTCCGCTCGTACCCTCGTCCCTGCCCCTGAACAGACTATTTATAACTACTTACACATACTAGAATCCGTGCTGCTTAGTAGCCGATGTCGACATCTCATATCGATTAGCCTATGCCGCGCTGTGCAATATTGCTGTGTGTCGTTAAAGAAGCAATATTTTGCAATATCGCAACTGCGATATTGTCTAACAGTGCAGGGAAATATATCGAATATCGCGATGTTCACAATATGTGGTATCAATACAAGCTATATTTTCAATATATCGCCATCGATTTTCGATACTCGATGGGAGCGATAAATCGCACCGATACCGATATGGTCAACATTTTTCAAAACTATGTTGAAAAGTGGATACCACACAGTCTTGGTATCAATAACTACACAAACAGAAACCATACAGATTAACACACCATCTACTGTTCACAGGCGGACTGCCTTTCTCACGGCCCATTACGTCACACGTCCACCTACCAGCGGCAGCGGATATACTACGTAGGTGGGGCAAGGCCACCACGCGCTGGTAAACCCGCTGGGACATGTAGTCAGCTCTGAGCACAGTGCGGTGACTTGAACTAGAAGAACCTGCTTCGCAGGCAACCTCGTGGCGAGTATACGCTGCACGCGTGCCAACACAAGGTGAAGCCGACACACATACCTTTAATCTTCAAAAAATAATATTTAGTTCTGAACTGTCTTGTCTAAACAATAAAAAATAAGCGAGATAAATACGAAAGATAAAACTAATTCCTCCACTAAACCACACATACATCAAGAAGTACCCAAGTATATTATATGTACGTTAGGTAAGCCATCCTCCTAAGAGAACCAAGCATTTGGCTATTGTGTTAACGGAGAAGGAAGAAAGAGAGGAGAGAAGGAAGAGAGGAGAGAAGGAAGAGAGGAGAGAAGGAATAGAGGATAAAAGGAAGNAGAGAGGAGAGATGGAATAGAGGATAAAAGGAAGGGAGGAGAGAAATAAGAGAGGATAAAAAGAGAAAAAGGAGAGAAAGAAGAGAAAAGGGAAAAAATACGAAAAAATAAGGAAGGAAGGGAGAAANAGGGAGGAGAGAAATAAGAGAGGATAAAAAGAGAAAAAGGAGAGAAAGAAGAGAAAAGGGAAAAAATACGAAAAAAATAAGGAAGGAAGGAAGGGAGAAAAAGAAAGGAAGAGAGAAAAAGAAAGGAAGAGAAAAAAAGGAATAAAAAGGAAGAAAGAGAGAGAAAAAGGAAGAAAGAGAGAAATAAAGGAAGGAAGAGAAAGAAAGGAAGGAAGGAAGAGAAAAAAGGAAGGAGAGTTAAACAAAAGTAGTCTAATCTATCAAAAAAAGTTTACTGTTTGTGCGCCATTTATTTTTGAAAAAGTCAAGGGGGAGCTAGACGAAACGTTCGTAAGACAGAAAAGTCAGTCCGAAACCATTCGGGGCCGTAACTCATATTTCATAAGGTCTGGGCTTCTTATTGTACGAGGTCCGGACGGGGTGCTTTTAGCATTTCTGTGCATAATCGTTAGATCCGTCGCAGTCACAATCTCTAAACAACACGACCATTTTACGCTGATATAAGCCTATCTGCCACTAGTGATTCACATGCCGCAGAACTAAACTCCTTGATGAAAGTTTCATTTTCGGAGTCAAATAAATACGACAATAAAACATATAATCTGCACTATTATTTTTACTCGACCGAGGCGGAAATAGGACGCGTTGTATACAGTACGTTCGCAGTTTCTTCACACTTTTTTAATCAAACCTTTGATAAATCACAACATTTATGACGTGATTGGTTGTTTCCTAAATATTTCACATATCACCAGCATTTTATATTTCTGTTTTCATAAAAATATTTTATTTTTGGTNTTGGTTGTTTCCTAAATATTTCACATATCACCAGCATTTTATATTTCTGTTTTCATAAAAATATTTTATTTTTGGTTAAATTTAAATCTTACTTATATTTTATTTATAAATAAAAAAGTATTCATATTTTACGAGGTAGAAAACGGGGAGAAAATAGACTTGTAGAAATGTTTTTTTTTTTTTGCAAAATATTGTTACACTGAGTGCACACGAATGCGGTGCATTGTCCATTTGGTGTAAATTCTAAGACTCGGTTAAGTTTTGTTTGCATGAGGTGAAGGAATATACTGAAAGTACAACTTAAGGGGATTCAGAAAATTCGGAAGTAATCTTGAATGGACTATACACGAAGCCATAGTACAGGGGCCACGGTGGCTTAAGGGTTAGACTGCTTGTCTCCACCAAGGCGAACCGGGTTCAATCCATGGACGGGTCACTCCCGGATTTTCACGAGTGGGAATCGTGTCGGACGATGACGCTGGTCGGCGGGTTTTCTCGGGATCTCCAGTTTCCCCCGCCCCTGCATTCCGGCGCTAATCCATCCTCACCTCATTTCCCTCTTCGGGTCTCAATGCCTCGTTGTTAAGAGCCGCCCAAATCTTTTAACTCAGCGTAGACCTTTACATTTTAGCTATTTTTTCCAACTGTCCGTGAAATGTTTTTCTTTTTTTTTCCCCAAAAAGTTAGAACGAGGCTCGCTTACAGACTAATATGAACCAACAATACTTAAGGCCTGATAATCTCAAATTCTTTCCGGTTGTCAGTACAAAACATAAGCTGTTACAAGGGTTTCCTTATCTGTTGGGAGGTTGTATTGAGGCGAATGGCCTTGTGTACCAGACAAGTGGGCCTCCATTATCGCGGCGACATACAGACGAGTGTACTATAGAAGTCTCACCCACGTATTTAAAAAAAAAAAAAGTAATATCCAGGTCATACTGCGCGATATCGGAAACACGTTTTCGTGTCTATTAAGACTACTAGAAACTGAGATACGATTTTATTGTTCAAGATGTTTAACAACCACCATTTAAATCGTTTCAAGGATTTGCTGGACGACTACGAACTCCGGGGCATTTATGAGATGGGATTTCCATCTAAGTTGAACAATCAGAAATCTTCCTGCAAGTACACAGCGATAACAAATAACAAGCTAGCAAACCTCCAAACAAACAGAAGTGCTCTAGATAGCCGGCACAAGACAGCAGGAAAGCGGACTTCAAAGCACTGAAATTTTTCTCGTCTGCTACCAATGTTTCGATCAACACGCTAGTGTTAAGGCACTACTAAAAACCGGGGCTTTAAAGGTGTAAAGTTAGCCAGGGATCATTCCTCCCACCCATCACATGGGGGTTTTAAAAATCAATTTTAATTTTTCCTTTTGACGTTAGAAAAAAAAACACACACGCACACGCACACGCACGCACGCGCACGCGCACACGCACACGCACACGCACACGCACACACACCAAAAAAAAGTTAATCTTTTCGCCGAAGCCTGAATTTTCGAACAATAATCTACGTATATGTCCAGCCACAAGAATTGATACTTGGTGTTAGATTGGAGTGATATAAAGCACCATCAGACTGAAGTGTCTTGTTTGCAAATCTTCCACCTCCCCCCTTGCGGTAGGGCACAGATAGGATAGGTGCTAGAAAGCAATCTGATTACAACAGCGATATACAAGCCACTTGAAGAGCAGCTTTTGCCTGTAAACACAATCGTTAACTGATTATTAAAGGACATTATTGATACGAGCATATTGCATAACTAATGGCAAATCAGGGTTCTTCACAAGAGGAAGCAAAATATTTCTGCAGTTACGTCAAATATTTCTTGAGCAAATGTATTGTATTAATAAGTGTATAGTCTATTCGCGGTTTCTTCACGCGTTTTGTATCAAACCTTTGAAAAATCGCCCCATGTATGACTAGTTTAATTATTTCCTAAATACGCCATGTATTACAGCAGTTTTATGCCTCTGTTAACATTCAACTTCTTTTTCTTTAATTTGAAGTTTTACATATATTTTATTTCTAAATTATAATATATATCATTTATAATGATTATGAATAATAACCGTAAGAAAATATGTGTGTTNCGCGGTTTCTTCACGAGTTTTGTATCAAACCTTTGAAAAATCGCCCCATGTATGACTAGTTTAATTATTTCCTAATTACGCCATGTATCACAGCAGTTTTATGCCTCTGTTAACATTCAACTTCTTTTTCTTTAATTTGAAGTTTTACCTATATTTTATTTCTAAATTATAATATATATCATTTATAATGATTATGAATAATAACCGTAAGAAAATATGTGTGTTGGTAGCGCCAAGTAAGAAATAGTTCTCATGCAAAATACTATTACAACTAGGTGCGTACGAATTCGGTGCGATGTCCCTTGGTGTACCTTTTATAGACTTAGTTAAGCTTAGTTTTAACGAGGCGGGGGAATATCTTGGAAGTAGAACTTCGGCAGTCAGAAAAGTGTGAAGTAACCGTGAATGGATTATAACCGATCATCTCTCTAAATACTGGTTGGTACATTGACTGATTAAATACGAATATTGCGCATATGTAAATTGCGAAGGTGGCGGTTATTACGAATTAATATAGTATTCCACGACAGTTGTTCTAATGACAGTTGAAACGTTCTTTGACTGTTCTATTACGGCCAAAAATGTTTTTGTATTAGCTGCAGAAGTTCGACAAGTTTGTTAATCATTACCATTCGTGGACCGGGATTATAGTGAATTGACATAAACAGCAAATTATGCACTTAATGTTACGTATAGTAAACTAGAACCATCCATACAGGAAAAATATGGCGTAGGNATTATAGTGAATTGACATAAACAGCAAATTATGCACTTAATGTTACGTATAGTAAACTAGAACCATCCATACAGGAAAAATATGGCGTAGGACGATTGTAGCAACTAGGAGGAAAATATTTCACTTTACACCACCAACGGCGATATACGTGGTCAACCAACGCGACAACCGATAACAGAATTCTTAGTGCGCGGTTGTCATGTTCAAAATCAACTCTTCCTCATCTTCCAATCAGTGTGACACTAACGACTGTCGCATGTGCTCAATTTAGATATGTTGGTAGTTATTTTTATACTTCGTATAAATTCACTCACCACGAATCTCTCTGGAGCTACGGTGGCTTAGCGGTTAGACTGCTCGCCTCCCACAAGGGCGAGCCGGGTTCAATTCCCGGCCGCGTCACTCCTGGATTTTCGCATGTGGGAATCGTGCCGGACGATGCCGCTGGTCGGCGGGTTTTCTAGGGGATCTCCTGTTTCCCCCTCACTTTCATTCCGACGCTGCTCTCCATTCTCACCTTATTTCACCCTCATCGGCTCTCAAGATCTCGTTGTTAAGAGCCGTCCAAATGGCTGTACTCGATTAATGCTCCATATTCAAAACCAGGCATGAACTGTAAACAGCGACAAATGCCGCACTGTACACATCACAGGCGAGTTCATATTGTGTTGCTCGCTAGAGCTACCAACCGTCGACGGGGCAGACAGTTGTTAATTATGGAAACTAAAGCAGTTTACACACACGTTCCTCACACGTATTGCTCATTCAAGACCTCGTGGCGCATGAAATATGCATTTCCGACCATTGGTTCCTATCCCAAAATACTCAAAAGTCATCTTCCACTTCTACAATTTTAACCCTACGGGTTATAGACATCCTGTAAATATCAAAGCACACTAAACGAGCAAAGTGGGTTTGGATTCGCGTCAGAACAGTGAATTCAAGGACTACACAACCAGTACACAGCAAGAAAGTACGGCATAGACAAGTTCCAGCCCTCTCTTTTCGTCTGACAGCAGTATTACGTGTCGCTGGTCTGCGCCGCTGACCTTGGCCCGCCCCGCGCCAGCGGGCGGAAGATGACAGAGTAGTGATACGATGGCGGGGCGGCGAGTCACTGAGGGATGTTTGAATGAAGTCGAGCGATAATCCTACCAGCGTTTTGAGTTATGAAGGCGTTCTGCCGCGATAACATCTTTGACGGCTCGCCGCTCCTGACCTTCGGGGGATAGGATTTCTGCATTTATCTGAAGAATGCTCTGGATTACGGACCTCGTTTATCTCAGCGTGACTGGGGGTGCGTTGAATCTTCCAGCTGGTCAGGGCGACTGATATATAAGGATGGAGGGCCTCCGAGGTTGGAGTTGTTGAGTGGATGAGTGACTGGAGTTTCAGCGATAGACGATGAGTGAAACGAGCGGCGAGAGAATTTACCAGCGGGAGGAAAATCTGTGACTGCGAGTATCGGCGCAGCGGATAGTGCGACTGGCAGGCTGGACTATTGGACTGGATGCGTGAGTGAAAGACACTACAAATGATGGTAACAGACAAACTAAACACGTGTTAGTGATGAGTATGAATTAATTGACTTTAAACAAACAGCGACATTAAGAAGGACGTTAATTAGAATTTAAATATACATTATTTATTGCTTCCACTGATAAATAAAAAGAGCAATAGTGGAGATATATAATTTAATGCTGTAAATAAGAGCTGTGTGAATCAATTTAAAAAAAATCAAATTTAACTCAGTTATTTTTATTAAGACCTCCATTCCTCACGAACTAAGATACGCCCGTCAGGCATCTTTAACAATATACAGAAACCCGAATCTGAACACGCGACGTAGGACTTCTATCTTCCTTGACGGCTATGTCCGGCTACAAGTTGGCGCCTCGCCTCGCGAAGACACCACGACCCGTAGGTGAGGCTGTCGCGTGTTTAAGTATGACATCCGCCCACAGCCGGGGCGAAGAAACAACGGCATGCCCTGCTAGTTCCGAGGCCTCACTGCTACTCGCTGACGTCAAACTACACCCGCACAAGCCGTGCGCTGAATGTCTGATGAATTACCTGCTGCAGTATGGCACAGTGTCAGGCAGTAGGAGGGCTACCACTGGTTGGAAGGTAGACGGTAGGTAAAGTAAGAAGGGTTTAACGTCTCCTCGACAAATTCATTAAGAGACTAATCAAGTTTCTCAAAGAAGCAAGAACGGGGAAGGAATCGACCATGGCTTGAGAGTAATGAACCGCCTGGAGTGATTTCGGGAAACCATGGAAAACAGAAGTCAGGACGGCCGGATGTGTATTCGAACCAGGTCCCTCCGAATGAGAGTTCCAAGGCCTACCACTGTGCCACCTCGCTCGGTACTGGTTGGAAGAATGGCATTACTTGCTAAGCGTTAACTTAACGGCTTAGGCTGAAACCACCAAGCGTGGCACATTTCTTTTCTATTTAGTTTTGAGGCTTTAAAATATAACTGACCACAAAACTTCACATTAAAAACAGTAATAACCAGACTGAAAATTTCGAGAACCAGCGAAAGCAAACTAAAATATAAGGCGTTAACTTCATAAACTTCTCCTCCCAATCATATGTCTTAACTGTAGTGTTTTACAAAAACTTTTACTGATCCAAGCAATTTGACTTAACTTCGGAGATAATGGATAATGGTGTAACGCGCCATGATAAACTCCAACTATAAAAATACAATCCAACCAATTTTATAACACGCGCAATATAAAGATATAAACAAATACCATATATGAATCTCTAAATAGTATAAAACAAAGTCGCTTATGCGCATTCGTGTGCATTCGATTAGTACTTCTAAACTACTTGATGGATTTTGATGCGGTTTTCAACATCATTTAGAGAATTTCTTGAGGAAGGTTTTNCTTCTAAACTACTTGATGGATTTTGATGCGGTTTTCAACATCATTTAGAGAATTTCTTGAGGAAGGTTTTGATGTTACTACATTTATATTTAATGTAAGGATAGTAGAGAAATGTCGAACAGTTTGTAATCAAGTCGTAAAACCCCGCTTTTAAAGGTGCTTACATGGCTTGCGCTGACTAAACCATAAGAGATACATCAAATTAACGAACTACAGAATTGTAGCTCTCAAAAAGGTCTACAGAAAAGTCCGCGATAGCATATGTTCATCTTTCAAGGATGACCCACAGTAACCATTTTTTCTCTTTCAAAGTATCGCTGTAAAAACTAAATTGTTACCGGGCGTAGCCGGGCCGGTTGGCTAGTACAGGATAAGTCTGAAAAACACTGACTAACTTCGCCTGCACACTCCTTATAAAAATAAAGGTCTAAAACATCCATGCGGCATATGGTAGGCGATGCTTCGTAAGGGTGGTAACGTACCCTTAAAGGTAGAGCGTGTATTGTAAATATTACATAAAGAATTTGAAATGGAACAATGACGTCCAGGATAACGACGCTGTAACCTGTGCATTGAAGATAATGGTGGGCATTTCGAACAACTATAAGGAATATTACGTTATGAGCGGTGCGTGTCGCTATCCTGCCAGGTTATATAACGAAATTGCTTCAACCTGTATACATGGATCCCTCGCAAACGTTAAGGTTTAGAGTAATAACGCAAGACGACCGTTTTCGTTAATTTTAAACTACTTATCCATAATCTGGCACTGTAAAACCGATTAAGCCTTGGTATCACAGACATTTATGCGACAACAGGGTTAGAACTTGTGAACTTATTTTCTTGATGTGATTTCATGACAGCGACTGGTTTTGCAGTGGTCGCAAGTATTCTTTCAACTGCACTTTATCCTGGATGCCACTGTTCCATTAAAAATACTTTCGGTAATATTTATAATATACATGTTTTTCAGTGCCACCTCCAAGTGTCAGCTATATGTAGCATGTGTTTTCGACCTATTTTTTCATAAGAAATATACAGGCGGAACTTGTCGGTGAGACTCATCCTGTATAATCAATACCTCGAAGTCGCTGAACACAACTATAAATAGGTCGTCCGCAACAGTTATCACACGAAGAGTTTTTTTTTTTTTTACTTTAGGGCATCCGTAGCAAATACACTTGTGTTCATTTAGAGCAGCTCTCCACTTGACCTTGGCACTTTGTGGAAAATTTTACTGTCATAATTACGCACTAAATAATGCAATGTTTTTGTTGCTGCAAGCTGGTGTAAACTGCTAATGGGCAGTTATATTTTTTTAATGTTATCTCCACAGGGAAATAAAATAAGCAAAGACAACGTAATAAGCATTAGAAGTGGGATGTCCTTACCGCGACGTGACTGCAGTGTCGCGTATCATTGACGCACGCCGACCGATGGCGTCTGCACTGGCGTCAGCAGAGTGTTGATACGGCTGCGTCGAGAGCGACGGCCTTCTAACAGCCAAACAACAAGCACGCGACGCCACCGAGGACACTCTAAACAATGCATTTCTTTCCGTTTACAATCAGACATGTAAAAATGTTAACGAACTTCCTACACGCTTTACCGTGAGCAACTTCAAAATTAACTATTTACACGTGTAGTTTACATACGAACGACCACGCGGCAGCTCGCATATTTAATACAGTCATCGCGTTGCCGCTTAGTGAACATTAATATAAAAGTACCACGAGCAGGCCAAAATATGAACGATTTTCGGACGGGCCCATTTATTCCCAATTTTAACTCGACAAATTTATTGCCAAAGTAAGCGGGATTAAACTAAAATCTTCTGTTTTCGAACATTCAAGGATGTACTCCATAACCGAAACACATCAACATAAAGAAATATTCAATAACTGAAACGAAGTTTTATCTTCTGCTGATTGATTGCTACAAGTACGTGCATTGTATAACCACCGAAAACCATTTTGGGAAATTAGAATAGGCCCAAAACTCATTCACATAGTTTTCCTTTTGCTGTAGGCAGTAGCTTACCTCACAGATTCCGTTTTCTCTAGAGAACTTTTCCAACAGCCAGCAGGCGCAATTTTATATAATATTTAGAATCAAGTTTTTTTCGAGAGACGTGTTCAGTTCAACAAACTATTTTTCTTTCCACTGTTCCTTCTATCCATGTGGTTATCCTGTAGAGATACTAATACCCCCTTTGCCAGTAATCTAATCTCGGCCCTGAATACTACAGTATATTGTAACCATGGTATATGGTACATTTTTTGAGGGAAGCCTCCCGCCAAAGTAAACTTCTATACATATTATAAAACTAAACGTCTCTCTGTCGGTTTGTTAGTGCTCTTATCACTCGAGAACCACGTATCCTATTTACGTGTTGTTTTTTTTAATTCATAGCTATGTTTTCTGGCCAGGTTTTAGTATATATTTTGTTACGTAAAGTAATATAAGGAATAAGCAGTGACAATAATAGTGAATCAAGTCGGAAAAAAAATTGCCGCCAGCGCTCTCTTGCAATACGCTGTCTAAACCGTTAAAGATGGAACAATGTCATATAGTAAAGAATTGTGTAGAATAAAAAGGCGTAACAAAACTCCACAGTAGCACATATCTATATCTAACAGAGAAATACTAATACGAGTTTTTACCATTTAATTTCTCAATAAATAAATACGTAAAATTCAAGCTGTTTTTCCCCATTAAAAACTTTCAGCTATTTTACTTCAACTTGGAAACGGAGCCGTTCCAGAAACCAACGGAGAAATATGGATTGAAAATATTAACTCGTGCACAAATATTAATACTCTGCAGGATTTAATTAAACAAATTTAACCAGACGCCCAAAGAATCACAACCAAGCCTCTGGCATGGTTCCAAGAGCGTGCTATCTTAACATCAAAAAATTAAATCGTCGAAAACTTCAATAAAACTATCCTTAACATGATTGAATCACCCTCCCGAACGTACACGTATGTGGACATTGTTGCTGAAGAGGAAGACGCAGTCCACTATCAGACTGAATTCTTGAATCCATCAGGTTTGCCTGTTCACGCTCTTGCTGTAAAAATTGGCGCACCAATTATGTTATTGCGGAACATAAGCCCTCCAAAATTGTGCAATGGCATTCGCCTACAAGTAAACAGTTTGAGGGATTATGTTATTGAGGCAACTATTATGCGTGGCACCGGTACTGGCGAAAAAATCTTAATACCCAGAATACCCACGATTCCAACGGATTTACCTTTCCAGTTTAAATTAAAAAGTCTCCAATTTCCGATCAGGGTGTGTTTTGCTATGAGTATAAATAAGTCACAAAGTCAAACCCTGAAAGTTGCTGGAGTTGACCTCCGACAGCCATGCTTTTCACATGGACAATAATATGTCGCATGTTCGCGTGTCAGTTGCAGTAGCATTTTGTATGTACTTGCGCCCAATAAAAAAAACTATAAATGTTATGTACAAAGAGGCCCCGCGATAAAATATATGTGTCTTTAGATTAGAAAAACAAAAATCAACAAATTACTTCATGCAAAATATTAAAATGTAAAAAATAAAAGTATGTTTAAATTTAAAACATTTTTTTGTGATTATTTAGCTCATAATTAATACTAAGTAAAATTCAACTTTATTAAAAAAAAAAAAAACCTAAACAATTTTGTAGTCCACGCGAGCGGAGCCGCGGGCACATCTAATTCTGAATAAATGAGGTTATAATGCCATACTTTAATATTACCAGTTTTAACAGTAATTGCGCGATATTCAGTTCATGTTAATTTGTGAACAATTATTGGCAAATAAGATTCTTGCAGCGGCTCGACCAAATGGTGCCATGCATCCGTTACCAGGCTAACTTTCCTCTGTTCAATGAACCAAGCTTCAAATCAGTGAGCTGTCATCGCTCATTGCTCATCAGTGGGCGAGGGTCCTCAAGGTCTTCATCATGCGAAGTTTCAACAACTGCAAGAACGAGTCCAACCTCAATGGATCGATCGCCAGAGCACCTTTGGCGGGGTCTATACAGACATTTAATGCCATACGGCAATATTAACTGCACCACGGGGAAAAAAAAAAAAAAAAAAAACCCTTTGTCAGCCCATTTAGCTATATGCTTCCAGTTCGCACATATGTATCTTTAAGGCCTGCCCGTTGATCAGAAGGTGGCTCCACATCTTATTTCCCATTTATTTTTAAACCATTTGTCATACATTGTACAGAAACTAAATTTAGGCACTGTGACTTAAAACACACAAGTTTACATCCTGGTTTCCATTTCGGACTTATAAAATACCTCGAATTGATTAACATTAGTATTCATATTAAAAATGTGTACCAGATAAACTACAGTAACTTTTGAATACGAGTGACAGCTTCTAATTAACATAAAATTGTTTCGCAAAAAATAAAATCGGTAGGCATTCGATTTTCCTACGACGGGAAGCGGTTTGAAAGTTCGTCTAAGTTTGGCGCCTTTAATACGTTTTAATTGAAGTCACATACGCAGATGTGCCACTTAGGCCTCCGTTCAAATACTAGAAAGAAGCACGCATGGTCGAGGCTTCTGAATTTTTAACTTTGAAACATTGACGACCCATAAAAACAAATCACCTGCTGTAAAAAGAAAACTTCTGTTTTCAGTAGGTGTTGACCAGTGGACCATGAGGCACGTCAGAAGGGAAAACTTGTACTTCGCAACGCCACAGGGTGACTGAAAGTGGCTTTTGAATGTAGAAACGCTTCCGCAATACACTGGTTCCCGTTCAACGCCTTGCAATTCTCTCGAGGAGACGGGCCGACAGCACGTACAGTAATGCATTCTTGTAGAGTTTTACAAGGTCTCAAAGTTTCTGTTCAATAACCACCCACAATGGCGCCTCAAGGAACGCAGCAGCACTTGGTCGGAGAACGAACGCCTCAAAAGTGTACAGTGAGCATGACTTGAGGAACACTGCGATAGGCAGATAATAAAATACACGTCACGCNCACGCTTTACCGTGAGCAACTTCAAAATTAACTATTTACACGTGTAGTTTACATACGAACGACCACGCGGCAGCTAGCATATTTAATACAGTCATCGCGTTGCCGCATAGTGAACATTAATATAAAAGTACCACGAGCAGGCCAAAATATGAACGATTTTCGGACGGGCCCATTTATTCCCAATTTTAACTCGACAAATTTATTGCCAAAGTAAGCGGGATTAAACTAAAATCTTCTGTTTTCGAACATTCAAGGATGTACTCCATAACCGAAACACATCAACATAAAGAAATATTCAATAACTGAAACGAAGTTTTATCTTCTGCTGATTGATTGCTACAAGTACGTGCATTGTATAACCACCGAAAACCATTTTGGGAAATTAGAATAGGCCCAAAACTCATTCACATAGTTTTCCTTTTGCTGTAGGCAGTAGCTTACCTCACAGATTCCGTTTTCTCTAGAGAACTTTTCCAACAGCCAGCAGGCGCAATTTTATATAATATTTCGAATCAAGTTTTTTTCGAGAGACGTGTGCAGTTCAACAAACTATTTTTCTTTCCACTGTTCCTTCTATCCATGTGGTTATCCTGTAGATATACTAATACCCCCTTTGCCAGTAATCTAATCTCGGCCCTGAATACTACAGTATATTGTAACCATGGCATATGGTACATTTTTTGAGGGAAGCCTCCCGCCATAGTAAATTTCTATACATATTATAAAACTAAACGTCTCTCTGTCTGTCTGTTAGTGCTCTTATCACTCGAGAACCACGTATCCTATTTACGTGTTGTTTTTTTTTAATTCATAGCTATGTTTTCTGGCCAGGTTTTAGTATATATTTTGTTACGTAAAGTAATATAAGGAATAAGCAGTGACAATAATAGTGAATCAAGTCGGAAAAAAAAATTGCCGCCAGCGCTCTCTTGCAATACGCTGTCTAAACTGTTAAAGATGGAACAATGTCATATAGTAAAGAATTGTGTAGAATAAAAAGGCGTAACAAAACTCCACAGTAGCATATATCTATCTCTAACAGAGAAATACTAATAAGAAGTTTTACCATTTAATTTCTCAATAAATAAATACGTAAAATTCAAGCTGTTTTTCCCCATTAAAAACTTTCAGCTATTTTACTTCAACTTGGAAACGGAGCCGTCCCAGAAACCAACGGAGAAATATGGATTGAAAATATTAACTCGTGCACAAATATTAATACTCTGCAGGATTCAATTAAACAAATCTATCCAGACGTCCAAATAATCACAACCAAGCATCTGGCATGGTTCCAAGAGCGTGCTATCTTAACATCAAAAAATTAAATCGTCGAAAACTTCAATAAAACGATCCTTAACATGATTGAATCACCCTCCCGAACGTACACGTATGTGGACACTGTTGCTGAAGAGGAAGACGCAGTCCACTATCAGACTGAATTCTTGAATCCATCAGGTTTGCCTGTTCACGCTCTTGCTGTAAAAATTGGCGCACCAATTATGTTATTGCGGAACATAAGCCCTCCAAAATTGTGCAATGGCATTCGTCTACAAGTAAACAGTTTGAGGGATTATGTTATTGAGGCAACTATTATGCGTGGCACCGGTACTGGCGAAAAAATCTTAATACCCAGAATACCCACGATTCCAACGGATTTACCTTTCCAGTTTAAATTAAAAAGTCTCCAATTTCCGATCAGGGTGTGTTTTGCTATGAGTATAAATAAGTCACAAAGTCAAACCCTGAAAGTTGCTGGAGTTGACCTCCGACAGCCATGCTTTTCACATGGACAATAATATGTCGCATGTTCGCGTGTCAGTTGCAGTAGCATTTTGTATGTACTTGCGCCCAATAAAAAAAACTATAAATGTTGTGTACAAAGAGGCCCCGCGATAAAATATATGTGTCTTTAGATTAGAAAAACAAAAATCAACAAATTACTTCATGCAAAATATTAAAATGTAAAAAATAAAAGTATGTTTAAATTTAAAACATTTTTTTTTGTGATTATTTAGCTCATAATTAACACTAAGTAAAATGAAACTTTATTTAAAAAAAAAAAACCTAAACAATTTTGTAGTCCACGCGAGCGGAGCCGCGGGCACATCTAATTCTGAATAAATGAGGTTCTAATGCCATACTTTAATATTACCAGTTTTAACAGTAATTACGCGATATTCAGTTTATGTTAATTTGTGAACAATTATTGGCAAATAAGATTCTTGCAGCGGCTCGACCAAATGGTGCCATGTATCCGTTACCAGGCTAACTTCCCTCTGTTCAATGAACCTAGCTTCAAATCAGTGAGCTGTCATCGCTTATTGCTCATCAGTGGGCGAGGGTCCTCAAGGTCTTCATCATGCGAAGTTTCAACAACTGCAAGAACGAGTCCAACCTCAATGGATCGATCGCCAGAGCACCTTTGGCGGGGTCTATACATACATTTAATGCCATACGGCAATATTAACTGCACCACGGGGAAAAAAAAAAAAAAAAAAAACCCTTTGTCAGCCCATTTAGCTATATGCTTCCAGTTCGCACATATGTATCTTTAAGGCCTGCCCGTTGATCAGAAGGTGGCTCCACATCTTATTTCCCATTTATTTTAAAACCATTTGTCATACATTGTACAGAAACTAAATTTAGGCACTGTGACTTAAAACATACAAGTTTACATCCTGGTTTCCATTTCGGACTTATAAAATACCTCGAATTGATTAAAATTAGTATTCATATTAAAAATGTGAACCAGATTAACTACAGTAACTTTTGAATACGAGTGACAGCTTCTCATTAACATAAAATTGTTTCGCAAAAAATAAAATCGGTAGGCATTCGATTTTCCTACGACGGGAAGCGGTTTGAAAGTGCGTCTAAGTTTGGCGCCTTTAATACGTTTTAATTGAAGTCACATACGCAGATGTGCCACTTAGGCCTCCGTTCAAATACTAGAAAGAAGCACGCATGGTCGAGGCTTCAGAATTTTTAACTTTGAAACATTGACGACCCATAAAAAAAAATCACCTGCTGTAAAAAGAAAACTTCTGTTTTCAGTAGGTGTTGACCAGTGGACCATGAAGCACGTCAGACGGGAAAACTTGTACTTCGCAACGCCACAGGGGGACTGAAAGTGGCTTTGAATGTAGGAACGCTTCCGCAATACACTGGTTCCCGTTCAACGCCTTGCAATTCTCTCGAGGAGACGGGCCGACAGCACGTACAGTAATGCATTCTTGTAGAGTTTTACAAGGTCTCAAAGTTTCTGTTCAATAACCACCCACAATGGCGCCTCAAGGAACGCAGCAGCACTTGGTCGGAGATCGAACGCCTCAAAAGTGTACAGTGAGCATGACTTGAGGAACACTGCGATAGGCAGATAATAAAATACACGTCACGCTGCGCAGCAGAAAACGAGAATAAATGCACGAACCTCTCTCTCTCTCTCTCTCTCTCTCTCTCTCTTGTGACACTGCAGCCACTAATAATAATAATGGCGTGTGGGGAGTGCACCCAGGGCAAGGCGACACCCACCTAGTGACGGTCTTTCCAGCTGGGACCCGTAGGTGACCGTCATCCCCGGGCATGACAGGAATGAGACCCTAGAATGGAGCGTCACTGGAATGCAAGGGCGGGGGGAACGGGAGTACCCCGAGAAAACCCGCCGGCAAGCTGCATCGTCCAGCACGATTCCCACATGCGAAGATCCGGGAGTGAACCCACCGGGGATCGAACCCGGATCGCCGTGGTGGGAGGCGAGCGCCCTGGACACTGCGCCACCGCTGCCCCTGCAGACACTAACTTATAGGGAGTGCTGAAAATATAGCCTGCTTACAGTGTGTGGCAGGTTCGAAGCTGGGATCTCCCGTAAGGCAGGAATTCATTTTTTTTTTCATATATTTTTGCTGGCATTGGCGCAAACTTGGATATCCGAGTTAGCATTATTTTACCGCCGGTCTANTTTTTTTTTCATATATTTTTGCTGGCATTGGCGCAAACTTGGATATCCGAGTTAGCATTATTTTACCGCCGGTCTAGCAGTACCTACACTAGAGATGCTTTGCTTTGATGGGACTCTGAAGCGCTAAGAACGCCCCACTGACACGCTAATAAAACGAAACATAGTCTTGAGCAAGCAGCCTATCAACTGTCTAGCCTTCGTGGAGGGGGAGGGGGCGTTTGCTAAAACTGCGTTCTTTGCAAGAGCAGAGGCTGTAATACACATTTCGAAACATCGTTAAAATTTAAACTACATACTTTTTACACAGAGTTAATGTCAGTCGCGTGCAACTTTAATGTGTAGTAAAATTACAATAAAATCGGCAATATACTCTAAAAAGGCGAGTGTCTCAACATTCGTCTTTGAAAACAAATAACAAAATGTCATCCATAATAGAAATGCAAATTATGTTATGTAGTATCCACTAAATTATTCTAAAAGTAAGCGCTTGCAAAGTTCTCGCCATTTGAAAATAAAAGTTTACGTTGCTTTTTAAGCCTATGTTCACTGAAGTCACAAAGTTACATACAGTAAATACTACTGGGCTGAAAAGTCTTCCCCTTGTACGTCTAACTTTTCCAAGTAAACATGCGCTACCCATTCAGCAGTAAACATTCGTCTTGGCCAGTTTACAACAACCGTTTATTAAGTATTTTACACAAACATACTTTGTATTTCTAAGATTATGCAAACGCAGAGATCTAAGAAACACCAANCGTTTATTAAGTATTTTACACAAACATACTTTGTATTTCTAAGATTATGCAAACGCAGAGATCTAAGAAACACCAGGTGAGCTGAAGTTGGCGAAGCGATTACGCAAGTATTAAAAAACCTGCCGATAATGATATATGTAGGAAACTGCGCTTACTCCGAGCTGCTGCTCTTTTTAAGCAAGATAAACAGAAAAAAAAAAAAGTCATTCCCGGCATTCGAGATACGGTAAATCAGATTACAACCGCACGTTTGTAACTCCACGAGGGCTACCTAGCTAGTGAACGAACAGGTAATTCGCTAGCTAACCGGGACTCAGACGACATTAACTTTATTTTCTACGTAAACTAGGTCACCATCCTGCTGACTAGCATTAGTCTGTAATACACGATGCATTTAAAATTCATTAGTAATAAACCGAAGCAACAAATGGAATTTGAGTTTTGAGACATAACTGAAAGAGATTTAATCAAAAAATCTTCAAACTACCCAATTGGAGCAGCATTCACACTTTACCATCGGCGCACACGCCACGAATATGGCGGCGGTCATTTCGTCTGTCAACTGTTTCAGTAAGCCGAGATCAGAGAGACCGCGCCACTAATTCGCCTCTGCATGCCTAGTTCCTCTGTAACCAGGAGTCAGAAATATATGTTAGTACACGGAAATAAACACGTGTCTCTTTAAAACTTATTTGAAGAGCAGCGTAACTTTAATAACAACCTCTGGTGTGCCGCATTTTCGTGGTTATTTCAAGTGTGGCGATTTCGATGAATACTCGAGCACATTACAACCAAGCACAAAAAAAAAAGTATCCAGTTAGTCCACGCAACAGTTTCGTTATTGTACACAGAATTGCGTATTTACAGAGATGCGTCTATAGTGATGGAAATACTAGAGCTAACGATCTAGTTTTTCATCGTGAAAATAAATACGGAAACACTCTGGATGTGAAAAATATCGCCGCAGGAGAGGAACTGGCCCTTGCCTAAACAGCGACCGTTTTCGAAAAATCATCTCGTGCTTTTCAAGTGCATACACACACTCGCTTCTAGCAATTCGGAGCAGTGAATTTCATTTTAACTGCAGTTAAATGACGTCACAATATTCATCGGAGAAAATACTTAACAGTACTTTAGTATAGTTCACATAAAAATAGAATACTCAGTGTGTTTACTGAACTTGAGATATGCGTAGTTTACAATTCAACTGAAACACAAGGGCCAGAGCTATCACTAACAAACAACGACAACCGTTATAAGTACACGAGTACGGACAGTAAGTAAACAACTTCGATTGCTTACCAAGCGTGCGCAATTCACTAGGAATTCTGACAGCGTTAGTATGTACTTAATGACATCAAAAGGCGAGGACAAGCATGGAACACTGTTAAAAACGAGAAAAAAATTATGTAAAAAGGAAACCCACAACGTTATTCTAGTTAACAGAGTCAGAAATAACGACAGTGTCATTTACTACAAAGGCATTGCCAGGAAAACTAGTTTACTTAGGATTTGCTCGGCATAAAACCACAATACCCAGTCTAGACGAATGAGAACTGTACTAAAAATGAAAACAGATTGCAGACAATAAACCGAAAATTCATAATACAAAAAAAATTATTTGCTGAAAGTGAGTGAGTGAGTGAGTGAGTGAGTGAGTGAGTGAGTGAGAAGAGATTTAGACGACTCTTAACATAGAGGTCTTGAGAGCCGATGAATGTGAAGCGAGGTGAGTATGGAGTAGTGCCGGAATGTAAAGGCGGGGGGATCGGGAGATTCCCACGAAAACCCGCCGATCAGCGGCATAGTCCGGCACGATTCCCACATGCGAAAATCCGGGAGCGACCCCGCCGGGAATATTATCCGGTCCGCCTAGATGGGAGGCGAGTAGCGTAACCACCACACCACCGCGGCCCCGTTGGCTGAAAGGTGCAGCTTAATACTGCGGGTAAAACCTACACAATGGGTAACAACATAATGAATTCTCGCCAACATAGTTTCCTGAACTTATTATTTCTTAACAATGTTTCATTGTGGGCCACACAGATTAAATACCCGAAACCAAAGGAGTATGCAATACAAACCCATGCATTGCGTAGAAAGTGAATCAGCTCCAAAAAAAAGTCGCCGATTTTTTCTAGCTGACCTCGGTTTGAACTTCCATCNCATTGCGTAGAAAGTGAATCAGCTCCAAAAAAAAGTCGCCGATTTTTTCTAGCTGACCTCGGTTTGAACTTCCATCGAAAATTTTTCGCGCACGCACGACCATTGACACTCGATGTCGTATCGGGGGAAAAACTAATGGATAACTTGGTATTGAATAAAACAATTATGTGAGCACAGTTACTATTTTTGAGCGTTTTGTTCGTCTCTGCCCTCTCCATTTGTGTGCGTCACTCTACGCTCCTGTCAGATATGATAAAGCGCAAAATAATCAAGCTACGTATGCAGTACTGCAAATTTAAAATTGGTTTCTGTCACATGAAGCGATGACTATCCAGTTCATATAATGCAAAGGTAACATTTTTTTGGAAGTGATCTTGAGGTCACCCTTGACTTTCGGTCCACATATATTTCAACCAAAAGTCACGGTTATTTTACAAACTGTCTCTTTGAAAAACGTATAATTTGTATCTCCGTTGCTTTAAGCTTGTTTGAAACACAATAAAAGCACTATTAAAAATTCCGTTGTAACCCTAAGTAACGACGCGAAATAAATTGAAGTGAAAATATACCGCGGATGGAAAATTAATTTCGGGAGTGCATATACACTGACCTGAAAAGTGCAAATAAATCCAAACAATGCTGGGCAAATTACACGCTTGCTGTGGCCATATTAATGAACGTTACAAATGTTAAAAAAAAAACTAAAACAAATTATTTATAAAAAATGTTAAATTTTTATTCAAGTCAGTGGAGATAATATTTTGCAAATAATGAGACAATGTACAATGTCAAACAGTTACACCAACATACGTTGGAAGAAATACTTAAAACCTAATTTGTGACGTGCACGTCACAAATAAACAATAAATGAAGAAATACGGAACCGAAAAAAAAAATGCAAAACATTTCACGAGGCCGTTTTGCCCTGTAACTCTGTTATGCGAAACTGTCCAAGGCGGGTTAGTCAGCAGGTTCACCGCCTGTCAGCACGGTTATCAGTCCGCTATCTCAGCGGTGATGAATTCCGAAAAACTTGAATCCAGAAATCGCCGCACGTGACGGACGCCACGCGGTACAGCTGGCAAAGTCACGGATCTTAATCACCTGAAAGATATCTTCGGTAACCTTGCTTGCGAAGAACGTTGCGTCATGCTCATTGAAGCAGGCATGTCATGGTTCGAGACACTACAGCACGAGGGAGAATTACGAGCGACACGTCGGTGACAGTACTGTTCACCTTTGTGTGTGCAGGTTTATCTATGACGTATATATTAGCAATGTATATTATTTACTGTATTTCCGTATAGTTATCATCTAAACAACTATTTTCTATAACTTAAGAATGCGTGTGTGACAAATTCACGTTCATTTTTTTTTAAATGAACGAATTGGATGCTGAATAAATAAAATCACGTGGTTCGGATGCCACCGTGAGCCCCAGGTCCCGCTGCCTTCCAGTGCATGACCGTACGACGTAAAATCTAACAAATTACAATTTAAAAAAATGACGCACCCGGCTATTATAAGGTCAGCTCCCTTTTCGGCATACTTCTTTAGTTTTTTACCAAACTTNCCGGGTACTGCAAAGCGTGATGAGAAATCATCACGAACAACCTGTGACTACGTGTAGAAGTTTAATAAATATACACTTACATCTTTTTAAATCAAAAAATCAATATTAGGTATGAGTATTAGGGATTGTATTTCTGTGGTAATACAAATTGTAAATAAATCATTTTAAAAAAGTAATTTATTTTCCATTATTCATTCTAACTCTACAATTATATTCTAAAAAAAAGGCGAATTTTGTCTGATATTAGTTCTAAATATTTCAAAATTTTATAGTTTGAAAGATGGTTGATTCGTCACATAATTCGCATGCATGGGTCAAAATTGCCCTGATAGTTTTAAATGTTTTTTTACTTTTTTTTTTTTTTGCAACCCCTAGGTTCGTAAATAATATTCCATATACAGAATGTATCTGAACTTCGTGCACAAAATGAAGCCACGGCATCTGTGAGCCGAAATAGCCAGAAAATCCCAGTGACAAGACGTCCGGAAAACCAATCTTGTTTTACTAAAGTGACGAAGTTAAGTTCAAGGGGGGCATGATGTACTACTACGTTTTTGTAGTGTGCTAGGCAGAATGTACTACACTACTTTTCTCTCTGTATTCAATAACCACACCTTTGTTTTTAAAATGATTTGTTTGTATTATTTCCAACTCCCGGCGTTGCTGCACCTAACTTCAACGTCGCTTTGGTAATACAAGATTGCCTTTTCCGGACATTACGTTACTAGTGTTTTCTGGTTGTTTAGGCCCACGAATTCTGTGGCTTATTTTCTGCGCGAAATTCAGCTACAGCCTGTATATTTTGTAATAATGTATTTAACCAAAAAACATAGAGAATGGAACACAAAAGGTAACTTGCTGGATACGGAACTGACCCACGCCATACCAATCGCCGGGTAAAAAGTCTCATAAGTGAGAAAGAAAAAAAGTGACTGTTTCTTGGCTGTCGTTATAGTGTGCCGGCGGGCGGGTACTCAACAGTTGTCTTCGCTTAAATTGGACTGGCTAGCTGCGGGAACCGAGGTAGCGAACTCTTAAGCAACACTACGAGAGATGGCGGGCAGCCCACGGCCTCTTGTTCCTCTGGCAGAACTCCACAGGAACTGGCAGACAACCACGTGCCGCGAACAACGCAGAATACGCAATTCGTGGAGACGGATTGGATCAAAAAGGCTGCAAGGAAGAAGAGCGCGAAAAGAAATCATTTCCTGAAGGACCCTCCGCGGCCGCTAAACTCTCCGACGTAACACACACACACACACACTTTACGACAAATCACGAACACCCACCCGTAACCTGCTCACGATTTTATCATCCAGTTGGCATTCAAATGCTTCGGCACGACTTCAAAGCGAGATTTGTCAACTGTAGTCTTTGCGTCCAAGTGACGTCAACCACAATAACACTGTCTTGTGCAAAATTGAATCAACAAGTTCCTCACTCCCCGTTTACTAGTTTTTAGCCATTCATCACTAATTTTACTGACATATACAAGCGAAACTACATTATTGTCTAGTTAACATCGTTTGCAAACTTAAAATTTGCTATCCCGTTGTTTTTAATTTAAGGTATATCAAGAAGGTCTTGCAATGAGCGAATTCCACTATATAATTGTATCAACAAAACCATCACACACACAGCAATAGCTAATGCAATATGTAACATTTTACTATAAACAACTTTAAAAGTAGATTAAAAAAAAAAAATTCAACCAAATTAAATTTTTGAAAACTGCTGTCAAAAACAAGTTTAAATATGTATTACTTTCCTTTAAGACAGGGGTACTCAAACTGCGGTCCGCGGGCCCATTCTTTGTGGCCCGCGCTCGCCGGCTTCAGTAGATACAAGTTACCAAATTCAAATTGTAAGGGTGTCTGTTACAAAAATAAAAAAAACAATACATAGTAAGAATTTATTAAAAGTTAAAGTCACTAATGAAACTAGACGAAATTTTTCATTATTTTATCAGTCAGGCGACTTCTGTACATATTTTTGATGTACTTCCTCCGCCCGCCATCACCGTATCGAACGAATAAACAAACGACTTGCAAGACGACACACGACACACTGAATTTTAAATGTCATCGAATTACCTACCTACTTTTAGTTCACAAATATTATTATGTCAAGTGTCGTAAGTGCGGCCCGCGCCGGTCTTAGTTTTTCTTAATATGGCCCCTAAAAAAAAAGTCTGAGTACCACTGCTATAAGATATATAAATTTCGATACCTTGAAGTTTTAGATAATATTTAATTAATTCTATGACAATTACTTTGGCATCATTAACTCATTTCGTGATTAATATACCCAATTATACACAAAAAAAATTACCAATTTCTTAAATCAAAAACTACTAACAGTATCAGTATTGCTGTATGTGGTAGTTACCGGCATTCAAACATCAAACAATCCTACCCCATAATTCAAATTCTGTTCTTGATTTTACGTTCTGNGGGTACTCAACAGTTGTCTTCGCTTAAATTGGACTGGCTAGCTGCGGGAACCGAGGTAGCGAACTCTTAAGCAACGCTACGAGAGATGGCGGGCAGCCCACGGCCTCTTGTTCCTCTGGCAGAACTCCACAGGAACTGGCAGACAACCACGTGCCGCGAACAACGCAGAATACGCAATTCGTGGAGACGGATTGTATCGTAAAGGCTGCAAGGAAGAAGAGCGCGAAAAGGAATCATTTCCTGAAGGACCCTCCGCGGCCGCTAAACTCTCCGACGTAACACACACACACACTTTACGACAAATCACGAAAACCCACCCGTAACCTGCTCACGATTTTATCATCCAGTTGGCATTCAAATGCTTCGGCACGACTTCAAAGCGAGATTTGTCAACTGTAGTCTTTGCGTCCAAGTGACGTCAACACCACAATAACACTGTCTTGCGCAAAATGGAATCAACAAGTTCCTCACTCCCCGTTTACTAGTTTTTAGCCATTCATCACTAATTTTACAGACATACACAAGCGGAACTACATTATTGTCTAGTTAACATCGTTTGCAAACTTAAAATTTGCTATCCCGTTGTTTTTAATTTAAGGTCTATCAAGAAGGTCTTGCAATGAGCGAATTCCACTATATAATTGTATCAAGAAAACCGTCACACACACACAGCAATAGCTAATGCAATATGTAACATTTTACTATAAACAACTTTAAAAGTAGATTTAAAAAAAAAATTTCAACCAAATTACATTTTTGAAAGCTGCTGTTAAAAACATGTTTAAATGTGTATTACTTTCCTTTAAGACAGGGGTACTCAAACTGCGGCCCGCGGGCCCATTCTTTGTGGCCCGCGCTCGCCGGCTTCAGTAGATACAAGTTACCAAATTCAAATTTTAAGGGTGTCTGTTACAAAAATAAAAAAACAATACATAATAAGAATTTATTAAAAGTTAAAGTCACTAATGAAACTAGACGCAATTTTTCATTATTTTATCAGTCAGGCGACTTCTGTACATATTTTTGACGTACTACCTACACCCGCCATCACCGTATCGAACGAATAAACAAACGACTTGCAAGACGATACACGACACACTGATTATTAAATGTCATCGAATTACCTACCTACTATTAGTTCACAAATATTATTATGTCAAGTGTCGTAAGTGCGGCACGCGGCGGTCTTAGTTTTTCTTAATATGGCCCCTTAAAAAAATGTCTGAGTATCACTGCTATAAGATATATAAATTTCGATACCTTGGAGTTGTAGATAATATTTAATTAATTCTATGACAATTTCTTTGGCACATTAACTCATTTCGTGATTAATATACCAAATTAAACACAAAAAAAATTACCAATTTCTTAAATCAAAAACTACTAACAGTATCAGTATTGCTGTGTGTGGTAGTTACCGGCATTCAAACATCAAACAATCCTACCCCATAATTCAAATTCTGTTCTTGATTTTACGTTCTGGGAATTCGCGCGCACCGAAAAATGTCCACAGTAATCAATCAAATCACCGAATAAACCTGCACGCGCAGTACTTTTTTTTTTAAATAATGCGTAATGCAAGACTGCGCAAAAAACACCACTGAAAACCGCCACAGCCGGACATACCGCCCCGCATTCCATTGTCGATGTAAGGTGCGACGTCGTGGGGGCACCCACACTTTCACCGGGTTTTCCCCCGCTACATTACCGGAGCAGCGGGCGGCCGTGCCGTAGACTAAAGATGACGTAGACAGATCTCGCTGGCTGCGCACAACCAATCTCCGTGTCCCAACATTGAACTGCCTTTCTGCCAATACGATCACTAGCAACAACGACATGGATTTGCATTTGAGGTTGCGACACTGGTTAGTAAACAAGTGCTTCGAGAAGTTTCTAAACTTCCTCTGACCAATTTGTAATGCAGTTTGATTAGATTCAAATATATGAAAGTATTTTATTAATATAAAAGTGCTTGTCTTTTGAAAATTGAGATATAAACACCACGCGACCATCACTGTTGGCCATGTGACGGTTGTGTTATTTTGGGTTAGGTCAATGTTGGGTACATGCGCAGAAGAATAAGCTGTCTACCTCGTATAAGTCTATGGGTCGTGCTACAGAGTAGGTAAGCTCACAGAGACGAAATTGCGGTGGCGGTGCCTTTGACGTGGGCGCACCTATTCTCCGATTGGCTACTGCATGTGGCTGGGCTGCCGCGTGGCGAGCAGGTTATAGCAATTCATGGTGGTTACTTTAGTAATATATTGCATTAGAACAATTTCTTACTAGGCATTACCAACACACCTATTTTCTTTGTTTATATATATATAAATTACATATAAATACAAAATTACAGAAATAATTTTATATGACACATAATATATTTAGGATAAAAACCAAACGCATACGGTGTTGATTTTTGAAGGTTTGATTGGAAAAGTGTGAAGATACTGCGAACAGACACCAGGCACCGAATGGCATACTGCCTTCCAACACGTGACGCCATTTTGCTGGCATGTGCGACTGGAGTTGGTTGTATAGGTACTCTTGAGCTGAAAATATATGTACACTGTATGGGCAAGCGAACGGGTCGCCGGGTTTTCCACCAGACCGCGACACGTCAGCCACTGGACACGGTAGCACCGGGAGTTTCCGACAAAAAAAATAGCCAGGATCAACATGCGATAAAAATAAAATCTCTGAAAAATTAGGAGTTTCGACGCTCTTCTGTTTCCTAACCACAACATTCCAGTTAGGCCCTAACATATTTTTTTTTTACAAAAGAATACATGGGAATTTGCATAATTGAATGGATTAAGTTGGTACGAAAAACTATTTTAAAAAAACTCCCACTGTCTGCCATCTTTCGTATTTACAACTCGGTAGCACCAAGTATGTTCTCACTAGCCCTCATGTAAATAAATATGGCATTGCCTCTTAAGTTTCAAATTGGACAAGTTGTCTTGTTTTTTGTGAATCATCCCCTGAAAAAAAAAATATCTACGTATATCCGATGCCAAAGTCGTTCAAGTGTTACATCGCGGGACGTGTAATTTCTCTACGCTAATTTTATTTACTTTTCCAGTTACTTCTGCCAATTTCCGTTGGCGTTGACCCATAATTAGCATTGTTTTAAATGGGTATAAGGCCATTAATTGTTTCNTGTTGGCGTTGACCCTTAATTAGCATTGTTTTAAATGGGCATAAGGCCATTAATTGTTTCTCCCGCTCTTAGTGTGGTGATTGGCCGGTACGAAATATTCTGCGATAATATCGAAAAGTGTAATGCCACACTGAATATACCGCGACTACGCTTCAAGACGAAATTTGTAACGAGGCGGAACAATACATTTCTTGGANTAATGCCACACTGAATATACCGCGACTACGCTTCAAGACGAAATTTGTAACGAGGCGGAACAATACATTTCTTGGAAATTTTGATATAGTGCACAGAAAAAAAAAAAATCAAACTATCTTGTGAAAATGGTCAACGGCAGTGTTCTGCAAACAGAACAAAACTTTTAATTGTGATAGGGACGATTTTGGATAAGGTTCATAGAAGGAAGAATTTCTTCAAAAGTTTTCAGTTTCTTAGCTCAATAATGATGGTTGAGGTTGTGGTGGCCATGATGATGGTGATAATAATATACAACTTCAAAAAAAGTTTGGCGCTGCTGGAACATAGATTTTGTTGCCGCTGAGTGGGTATTCCTCCAATCTTTCCTAAATTTTTTTCCGAGTATGTGAATATATGAATCCGTGCCATGGGTTAATAATGCATAGAGCGAATTCTTCGAAAGAAGCCGACCTCCCGTGGGGCAGTCGGTTGGTGTGCCGCCAGTCTGCGGTGCGAGAGGTTCTGGGTTCGAATCCTAGGTAAGGCATGGGTGTTAGGTTATAAAGTTAGTTTGTAAGCCGTCTCCTGATAAG
>NQII01000500.1:800997-868643 GCA_002778355.1 Clitarchus hookeri
GGGGGGGGGGTATCAAGATACCTTTCGCGGTGAAATCTTATCTACGAACAGTCGTGGACTGTTTGTCTTTACGAAAGATACGTAAAAGGCACTCTCAAGCCGTGTCATACTATCAGACTTGGCTCGTGGCCACGTGTCTTCCTCTGTCCGCTAGCTGGGTAGGGTCTCTTCGACAGCGAGTTCAATGGCGATGGAACACGTTGCTCTGACAATCGTAGGCAAGGGATTTCGCTAAATCATGGGAGGCCGAAATCAGGGTGGTTGGGCCGGGAATCGAACCCGGGTCCTCCCCAGTGCGAAGTTACCACTACACCACTTTGCCCGTTCGGTCCTTCTGACCCAATCAATGTTGCTGAAAAAGTGGCGCTTCACACGTAGTTAAAACAGCGAACGAGATACTTCACGTCGAAAATGAGAATATGCAATATAATTAAAATAATCCTATATTTTCGCTATAAAAAATGAGTTAAAATAATTGCCAAATCTGTTTTACAAGTACACATACAACACTTCACGCTTTGAAGTTTTCCACTATACAGAAAACAGCGACATTTGATTTTATGCAACACGCAAGGCGAAAAATAGAACCTGAAAATATTTGTAGGAGAGGAGCATAGTATCTAATACTGCACAGGTAGATCTAAACTCGTAAACTTATTTGTGTAAGAAGTATCAATGTTTGTATTGGCTGTTCACAGTAAGTACACACTTTTGAAATCGACCTTAGAAAAAAATCACTGCCCATTAGCTGCATATATGCTACTGCACACACAGGGGTGCTTCCAGTGAAGTTGTCAGCGAACAGAATGAAATATTCCTGCACGAGTCTTCAAGTATTTGATGTGTACTGTAATATTTGATTTTATTGTAGCAAATATATACTTTTTACTTCATACAGAGTAGGAATTAGAGTGTTAATAACACATTTAAGTTCCTCACAATTTAAAGTTTTCGCTAGACACGAGGAAAAAATATATGTTAAGCAGGGCTTTGAAAAGTGCTCAATAAACCGCGAACCTATAATGAAAAGTGTTCACTTTTTTTGCAACCGTTTGGTGGTAAATTTCCACGTGACAACGGCTTCATGGCATCATTCACGTAACTGTCACAAAAACAAACCGCCCACGACTGCCCATAGCTAAGACAGATTCACCGCAGAAGATGTACCGTGCCCAACCTCTGGCACAGAGTCGCGTTGACGTCCTAATCCTCTTAAGCCTACTTCACCGTGAGACGTAAAAACACCCCTCAGCCCCGGGGTGTGGCGTTTATATCAAATGCGTTTGCCCTTTAAAACGTTTTTTGGGCATTTCCTCGCATATGTGATACATACACATTGGCGTTTACTCCGAAAGTTAATTTTCTCTCACCTCGTCCAGTTCGAGCATTTGTCCTAAATGTCTTTTACCCGCGGCGTTTTTCCCCAAAAAGTTTTGTCTCTTCTCACTAAACCGGAAGACCAATGCACACAGGCACTGTACTTGCCCAAAAGCTTAGGTCGAATTATGTGTACACAATTATGAAATAGATTCTTGGCTCTTGGGCTGTAGCCACGTCACGGTCGTGTCTCGCGAAGTTTATCAGTATAGGTAACATTATACTGCTGCTGCTCTACCCTGTAGATGGAGACTGCAATGTCATCCGAAACACCGGGAGAAACGACCGCGATGATGATACAAACCAGAATCCAAGAATTTGAAGAAAACGACCGCGAAAGTCCTACCAATTATGAAATAGCTGAACTCGCACGCGGGTCTATTCTACAATATTATGCTCGAGTAGTCACGATATTTTGGTACCAATGTAGAAATTTTTGTACATACTTGATGAAAAACAACAGAAGTTTTACTACAAACCAATCCCATCCCCCCTGAGAATACGCACGTGTAGAAAGGAAGCCATACACTGGCGTTCACACCCTCCAGAAAAGAAAAAATTTATACTACCGCTAACACACTACACCAGGACAGCTCTGGCGGCTTCCTCCGAAATGACGCACAGTTCTGGTTAATTCCAGGGAGCCGGATGGAAAAGCCGGGCATTTACAGATTCGCGAACGTCAACAAACGTTGGACTTGCACGGGACCAGACGCTCAAGCCAGGGTCGCCGACAACCATTCAGGTTTCCCCCCTCCCCCTTCCCCAACAACACCATCCCGCAGAAGTGTTGCCAGCTGCAAGCGAAACTCTGGCACCAGCTACTGAAAAAAGTGGTATTTCCGCAGAATTTTCGGTACACAGGACCGTTTTGCGTAGTTACCATGTGGTACTTTCAATAGCAATTTAACTTCAATGCCATACAGTTAGAATGTTACTTGAAGATTGTCGTTTCAAACGTACCTACAAGCGATGTTCCTGCAAAGGCTACATGTATAGCACACACTGTTTCTACCCTAGAAAAAAAAACTTGAGCATACGATACAGGAGAGTTTAGCTCGGTAGTTTTAAATTAAAGAGAGATTTTGTTTCAGAATTAAGAATTTAGAATATACATAAACTGCAATCAACGATATATACACCGACGACTTGCACTACTTTGAATACAATGACTATTCAAGAAAAAAAAATTTATATACTCCATAACTTTAACTTAGCATTGGATCATAATTAGGATAACGAATATGTGCGACATCCTGCTTGGGGGCAATTTCAAACTATTGTACCTTGCAGCATTTACTAATTTCTTTAGTCCTTCTCTACGAACGGCTCTAAGAATCTGTGTGGAATTATTTCACTGTAGTGAGATTATTTTTTTAACTGGTGAAATGCTACTATTTTCGATTATATCAAGCTTTCAAAATCTGTTACCTCATACGAGGCTAGATTATGGTACATGGTAAACGCACCCGAAGAATTCCGGTACAGCTAGCTATGTTGTCCATAACCGGACCTCGTCAACCTTGTATTGTCGACACGTGGTGCATTGCTGCCAACACACGATCGCGAAAATTCGCACCAATCACATACCATTTATTCACATTTACAAAACAAAAATTTCACATACAGATACTTAAACTTTGTGTTATACTAATGGTTTGACTCGTGGGTATGATGGGCAATACCGAAAACCGAATGACTTGGCAAAATCATAATGAAGTATTATAGACGGGATGGATGAAAAGAGTTTACCATTGGCGGAAACATTAGAATTTCTTAAGCCATGTTGAATACACCGTAACACTCGCGATAGTTATTTTGGGTTATTCATGTCATACTGGATTTATTTACTATTTTCGCTTATAACCCTCTACACCAGGGATGCTCAAACGGTCGATCGCGATCGACCGGGCGATCGCGAGAGCTTTAAAAGTCGATCGCGGAAATATGTCCACATTCCCTCAAGAAATTAAAAATAAGCGCCTTCCGTCGGTCACTCGTACGGCGACACTATGATACGTAATAATAAAATGTAAAGTCACGCCGAAAAGAACGCTGCGCACCGCCGGAGTTGTCGGCGCGGCTTAGTATTGTTTGCTTCCATTGTTTGTAAAGAATGGCTTTCGGGATTAAGAAACCGCCGTGTGAGTTTTATTCCGTTTTGGCAAGTTTGCAAGTTTGGTAAAATCAAAAAAGAATTTTATCCGTCGCCTGGAGCGCTAATCGTTATGAGAGTACACCTTCGCGCTAATCGTTATGAATATTCTCGCTAGGTCGCGCTCTCTTAAAAAAATGGAGGCAACGACTTACAAAATGTGAACATAACCTGATCAAAGTGTACTCTGTATAGTAACACGCGAGTGTGGCCGGGGCTTAACAAAAAAAAAAAAAAAACATACACAGGTCGTAACAGCGACAGGCTTGCCATCTGTCATGTTAGAGCTNATCGCTTGCCCCCCCCCCACTTTTTTTGCGGTCGATCGCTGATGGTACAAGTCTGAGCACCCCTGCTCTACACTATTTGTCGTTTGATACGTACGTTTCAAGAACTATATTCTGTTGATTTGACTAAGTACATTACAAGATGTCAGTGTTTGATTGTTATGTTTTTAATTATTTATTTTAGTGAGCCTAACTTTATGCCAAATATAACCAAAATATTTTCTCAACGCAAATAACTTTGTATTTTGTATGTGTATCTCATCTCATCCTTTCAAAGTATGTAGCCACTTCATGATACCCAAGGATTGGGTGCGTTTTCGTTGTATTCCAAATTAATGTCACAAACTATCCGATGAAGCCGCCACCACTGGATTCATCTAAGAGGCACAGAGCTCGTGGACCAATTACAAACACACAGTGTGCATCGACTCGGCAAGCATTCAGTAATTACCATCAGGGTCGGCAACTATGCAAGTCAAAGTTTGTATGCAAGTATGTATATTGGTTCTTCATACTATCCTACGCTATAGACGGATATGGGCCAAATTTGGCAGCGACTTCCTTCAGTACCCAACTTGAAATACTTTGTAGGCCGAAACTGACTATGAAAAATGGTCGTGTATGTCTGATTGCCCTCTTATATTCAGGCAAGGCAGAGTAGTTNGTAGGCCGAAACTGACTATGAAAAATGGTCGTGTATGTCTGATTGCCCTCTTATATTCAGGCAAGGCAGAGTAGTTCTGCTAGTACGCGAAAACACATTCGCAGTAGCCATGCCTTATTACAACGTTACCATACGGACATCGCTGCAAACGAGCAGGTCTGGCTAAAAGAGCTAAATAGTTAAGTTTATCTACACAATTCCCCCGTTAAAAAAAATATTTCATCTTCGGACAAAAAAACCGGGTACCTATCGCAGAATAGGAACAATCTAATCAAACAATATTTTTTACATTGAAGTCGGAACCACACGCTTTGCCAGTGAGGAGTCGGGAGAGAACTGAAGCATCCCTAACAAAACTTTCTCGCATAAAAAGTAACACTTTAACCTGAAGAATCTACGAAGCTGCATATTCATTCCTCCACGAATGCGTATTCATCACTACACACTTGAATCGCATTATGACCACTTTCTAGAATCCTGAGTAACCGCCCTTCACAGCGCGGACAGCAGCAAGACGAGCTGGCAGTGAGACAGTCAGGTGCTGATAGGTCTCCAAGGGTATCTGGAGCCATGCTGTCTGCAGTGCGTCCCACAACTGTTGAAGGGTNGATAGGTCTCCAAGGGTATCTGGAGCCATGCTGTCTGCAGTGCGTCCCACAACTGTTGAAGGGTGCGTGGCGGAGAAGACAGACTGCGAACACTACGATCGAGGTGGTCCCACAGATGCTCCGTTGGATTGAGATCGGGGCTGTTTGGGGGCCAGGGAAGAACTTTGATCGTGCTCTCCCAGCTATGTGGCAAGGTTCATTATCGTACTGGAAGATCCCATCCTCCCGAGGAAAGACAATCCTCATGTACGGGTGGACGTGATCGCCGAGGATGGATTCATAACCAAATCGATCAAGGGTGCCTTCCACACGGATGATGGGACCTAGAGAATGCCACGAGAACATTCCCCAGACCATAACACTGCCTTCACCACCTTGTGTTCGTCCAGCAATGGATGCAGGGTGTCTGTTCTCCTACGTTTCTCGCCGGACACGCTGACTTCCATCCGTTCTATGCAGCTGAAAACGTGACTCGTCGGATAAGGCTACCCGTCGCCAATTAACAGCAGTCCAGTAGCCATCGGTGCATCGTCGATGCATCTGTGTTAGCATAGGTGCTGTCACCCTCCGTCTACTCCGGAGTCCCATTCGCATAAAGGTTCGCTGAACTGTTTCGGTAGACACGTGTCTGGATGTCCCCTAGTTCATTTGGACGGTGAGCTGTTTCACTGTAGCCTGTCAGTTGGCCTTCACTCACCGTCGTAGTCTACGTTCACCTCTTGACATCAAAGGCGCGTGTAGCTCCGCAGTTTCCTCGACGATTATTCCCAATGGTGTCATTCGTCCACTCGCGATACACCTTTACCACAGAGGCACGTGAACAGTTCACAAACGTCGCTGTTTCCGAAATGCTGCCTCCCTTAGCCAGAAAGCCGATGATCATCCCTTTTTTGCAATTCGGTTAAATCGCTTCCCTTACCCATGACAGCGAGACCCAACCTGTCGGTCGCATCATATACCCCTTCACCTGCCCGCGTCACGGACCATGCATACGTCATGGGCTACGCGGTGCAGATGGCACTTCTAGCAGGTGGTCATAATAATGTGATTCGACTGTGTATGTGTGTCACCGTCTTTATGCCTTGAGTAGAGCGTCTCGTCCAAAATTTATCTCGCATTCTTTCAAATGACATTTTACATAATTTCCAGGTGCTGCTTCTAAATCTTCGCTTCTACTAATGAAACAAGCAATTTGGAGAATCTGTCTGCATACGCTTTACGAAAAAAAAGTCACTGCAATGAAAGCTGAGTACGAACTGTGGTGTGAAAGAGCTGCCAGTATTGACACTTACACGTGTGGTACTGAAAGTGCTGTAGCATTGTAAAGTGTACTATTTTCGTATTTACACAATCTATTACAGCCTCACAGTCTTTGCTACACCGCTAGTAACAACTGATAATGTTGAAAAATTATTTTCCACGATGAAAAGGATGAAAATACTGTAATGAATGATGAATAGAGCACTTGACATGATTTAGGTTCACNACGTTTCTCGCCGGACACGCTGACTTCCATCCGTTCTATGCAGCTGAAAACGTGACTCGTCGGAGAAGGCTACCCGTCGCCAATCAACAGCTATCCAGTAGCCATACTGTCGTTTTCGTCGATGCACGTGTGATAGCATAGGTGCAGTCACCCTCCGTCTACTCCGGAGTCCCATTCGCATAAGAGTTCGCTGAACTGTTTCGGTAGACACGTGTCTGGATGTCCCCTGGTTCATTTGGGCGGTGAGCTGTTCCACTGTAGCCTGTCGGTTGGCCTTCACGCACCGTCGTAGTCTACGTTTACCTCTCATATCAATGGCGCGTGGAGGGAGCTCCGCAGTTTCCGCGACGGTTATTCCCAATGGTGCCATTCGTCCACTCGCGATACACCTTTACCACAGAGGCACGTGAATAGTTCACAAACGTCGCTGTATCCAAAATGCTGCCTCCCTTAGCCAGAAAGCCGATGATCATCCCTTTTTTCCAATTCGGTTAAATCGCTTCCCTTACCCATGACAGCGAGACCCAACCTGTCGGTCGCATAATACTCTCTCNCCTTTTTTGCAATTCGGTTAAATCGCTTCCCTTACCCATGACAGCGAGACCCAACCTGTCGGTCGCATAATACTCTCTCTTCACCTGCCCGCGTCACGGACCATGCATACGTCATGGGCTACGCGGTGCAGATGGCACTTCTAGCAGGTGGTCATAATAATGTGATTCGACTGTGTATGTGTGTCACCGTCTTTATGCCTTGAGTAGAGCGTCTCGTCCAAAATTTATCTCGCATTCTTTCAAATGACATTTTACATAATTTCCAGGTGCTGCTTCTAAATCTTCGCTTCTACTAATGAAACAAGTAATTTGGAGAATCTGTCTGCATACGCTTTACGAAAAAAAAGTCACTGCAATGAAAGCTGAGTACGAACTGTGGTGTGAAAGAGCTGCCAGTATTGACACCGACACGTGTGGTACTGAAAGTGATGTAGCATTGTAACGTGTACTATTTTCGTATTTACACGATCTATTACAGCCTCACAGTCTTTGCTACACCGCTAGTAACAACTGCTAATGTTGAAAGATTATTTTCCACGATGAAAAGGATGAAAATACTGTAATGAATGATGAATAGAGCACTTGACATGATTTAGGTTCACNATTATTTTCCACGATGAAAAGGATGAAAATACTGTAATGAATGATGAATAGAGCACTTGACATGATTTAGGTTCACTGGAAAATTACTGTAGAAACAAAAAAGGCCCCTTGACATTGCGGCAGAAAAGAAATCGCTGAGATCACTTACGAGACAAATAAAAAGTATCCATCGACAGTACTGATTGCAGTAATAGTAATTCCTCGCAGGAGTTTTGAATTTAAGTATTTAAAATACGTTAATATTATTAACGGTTATTAATGCGTGCAGCAATAATTGTTTTTTAGTTAAAGCATACATGAGTCAATTTCTTCAGCATAATGTAACATTGTGGTATGCGTCTATCTCCACTATTTACTTAGACTTTAATTATCACTGGGTGGAGTTAGTGAGAATTCGGCCCCTCCCGAAAGACAATTCTGGCCACGTCCCTTGACTCCTTTAACAACTAAATTTTAGAACGGCTGCAGTTATTACTATCCCCAACACACACGAAAGAATACGTCAAATAATACTGAAGGACGAGAACGTGTGAAAGAACGTCATGTCACTCTGATCCGACGACCTCCACAACACAATTCCAGGCACTTTCTAGTAACCTTGGATCATTAACTAATAAGAAAAGTGTCTGAAGGACTTCTGTCGTATAGGTGCATATAATGCTTAGTGGCACCACGCCGTTTTTAATGTTCTCTTTCTTTACGAAACACGTATGAATAACAGTATACATAATGTATAATCAGTTAACATGCCATAGGAGATATTCCAATATATCAACTAGTTTCCATATGCAGCGATATATTTTGTTACAGTACTGTTTTTCGTTAAAAAGGGTGAAGAGTATGGGGTATCTACCGTATGGCAAGTACTTGATAATAAAATGCAATGAAACACTGCAGAAACCTTACCCATTTTTCTCCTCATGTAGTCTTATAAAAGGAAGACTGACCCGACAAAAAAAAATCACAAATTTCTCTGCCCCAAGTATAATATAATTCTTAAAATATTAGGGTCAATCTAAATTTAAGTCATACATCTTATTAGAGTTTAAAAAATAAGGATCCAAAACTTATAATTTCGACACTACAGTTAATATTAATATACAGTAGACTAAATATGCAAAAACAACTCAACTGCTCAGTTCATCACAACATCCTTCAGAATACACACAAAAACATCTTTTGTGATATTACATCTTTTCTGGTATTACACTTTTTTCTTCTCATTCGCAGAACTTTTTTTCCCTAAATCAAATGTCTAAAATAAGTTTTTATATATAATCTACTAACTTTGGTACTCTTGGCATGAACTCGACACACACTTAATATGAGGAGATTCAAATTAACCATAATTACCGTCGCTCTTCACTTTATTAGAACAAAAACTTCGAAATATTATATTACACCATTTAAGCTTCATCGTAGCTTGCCTCCTATAGTCGGGCTCTCTTCTTAGTGGGATAGCGTTATAGAGATAGGGATAGAGAAACAAAGGGAGGNAGCTTGCCTCCTATAGTCGGGCTCTCTTCTTAGTGGGATAGCGTTATAGAGATAGGGATAGAGAAACAAAGGGAGGAAGGGACCGAAAAGGCAGAAAAAGAGAAAGAAAGCATAATGATACAGATAGAGAAAGAAAAGGATAAAGATAGAGCAAAAAAGAGAGAAAGATATAGCAAAAAAAGAGAGAAAGATACAGAAAAAGGGAAAGAATGGGAAGAGAGGGACAGAATGAAAAAGAGACGATTCGATCCATGCTACGGAAACTAGTTACGTCGGAACGATGCAAATCAAATAAAAAAATCTACATGGAAAACACCAGAATAAAGTCGCTGAGAAAGCACCGGAACACACACTGCTGGCACTGTTAAGGCATGAAACATTANTAAAAAAATCTACATGGAAAACACCAGAATAAAGTCGCTGAGAAAGCACCGGAACACACACTGCTGGCACTGTTAAGGCATGAAACATTAACTCAGTGTATGTAAATAGTAAGTATGGATAACAAATATACAAGTCTTACAAATAACACAACTTTGCGCCAGAGTAAAACCAACATTAAAGCTGTCACTTCAATTATGGCTTGTTTTATTGCCCAACTCGGACGTCACCTCCATTTGAACTTCAGTTATGAAATAATAGTTGGCTTCACAGCAAGAGAAAGATTTGCATTTGAGTAGCAGTATTTGAGGTAGAAAAAAATAACTCCATGCTTGTGAAAGGTTCTGTGGGTTCATGAAGATTTTTGCAAGTCATATAGTTAAACTAAACACTGTCATATTTATACCCCGACAAACGATGCAACTATGAACATTATTACCCTCACCCCCCTTTTTTTGTAGACTATTCACGCATTCTCACGTTCCATAGTATTCCACATTAACACAATCTTCAATATGGACGAGGCAGTAGTGGTAATTGAAATAATCTGCCAAACAAAAATTGAACAGACTAAATTGATGCACAGTAAAATTCATGAGATCGCATGGAGCAGTAGTGTTAGAATCCGATGTTTAATTTCTTACTAAAAACATGTCCAACCATTTAATCACAATTTCCCAACCACACATACCACTCTTATACCAAATGTACCAACAGTAGCCTGGGTTCTGGGGTCCCGTGTTAGAAACCAGGCCCTTGCGGGTTGGAATCCCCCAAGTACCGTCTCCATTCCGACAACGCACCCAATCCTTCAGACTGACGCGAAGGAAAGTCTGCTCCATTTACTGCCAGCCCCGTTCCATTCCTACATGCTGACCCTAACTCGGACTGTAAAGAAGACTTTTTTTTTACTGTGATCCAAATTCAAGTTCTCCATACCATCTGCAAACCACGTGCCGGTTCTCCGNTAAAGAAGACTTTTTTTTTACTGTGATCCAAATTCAAGTTCTCCATACCATCTGCAAACCACGTGCCGGTTCTCCTTGCTCGTGATATTGCTCGACAGCTGCCAGTTTCCCGAGCTGTGGAAATAAGTTTATCTTTGACGCAAGGATAATTGTGAAATGAATACTCCTACGCTCACCAAACACCTTCGGGCCCCTAATTTTGGGTGAGTTTTGACTGTATGTAAATTCCCTCTTCCACCAACCCGGGAATAATAGTCCGGTACTATGCAGTAGCTTTAATACTTTTTTTTTAATCAAATATTTTATAGGTTTTGTGGCAAAATAAAATTGCAGGGTTCAATTTTTAAATGTGCGAGATAAATTGAAGAGCACCTACGAGTACATTTTAATTTTTTTATCTTTGCATTGAAAATACTATTCTTTACACTAGCAAGCTGTGTTAATTCCATATATTACTTCACATCACGCATTAGCATGGCGCTTAATAATATAGGCCTAGTGGAAAATTGTATCAGGTACCAACTAGACCAAGTTATTTCGCGTGGAGGGGAAAGGGGTGATTTACAACTGTTACTGTGATCTAGGCAATTCACGGTAAAGTGAGCACTTTTGAGGCCCTAGTTACTTTTTTCCCCCAATCAGCAATTTTTTTTTATCCTTCCACCACTTTAAAAAATAATATTGTCATGTAAGTAATAAAAACAGTGTGAATATTTCACTGGACTCGAAAGTTAACGTCTAAGGCTACAATAAAATAAATTTATTGACTATTATTCCAAATGAAGGCGCTTCAAATAATTTTGCGAAAGAATTCAAGTTGGAAAATTTTATATCCTAGTTACGAGAGAAGCGAAGTCCACTTTAGAAAGCTGGTACGAAGTACTAAAGAATGTATTAGGAAGTTAATAATTACTATTATGATAATAAAAAGCTCCCTTTCGTGCACATAACCAAATGCTAGTACGAAATGAAAAGTTAATAATGGAGCCAAACCACACGGAACATCATTATTCCTCCGCAAGAGGGACTGAAAACCTAAGCATGGCAGTCTGTCTGGAACTAATCCACGCATTCAAGATCGCGGATCAGCCATGCCAACCACACAATCGCAAACTCTTACCTGCACCAGTTTTACTGTGGAAATACGCCAAGGCAGTAGAAGCTATTCTTTAATGCGTTTAGTTAGAGTAACCTTGTGTACCACGCAACTGGCAGAACTACTTTCTTGTCCCCATCGANCGCCAAGGCAGTAGAAGCTATTCTTTAATGCGTTTAGTTAGAGTAACCTTGTGTACCACGCAACTGGCAGAACTACTTTCTTGTCCCCATCGAGGTTAATGTATACACATTCAAAAGAAAACCACACGCCAGTCATGTGGAACAAAATTTTCATGCTCAGTGAAACCGACCTTCTGACAGTTTACAAATTATATTAAAACACGTCATCACAAAAGAACTTTAGGTTAACCGCAGAAACTCTACAATCTTCATCAGATAAAAAAAAANATATTAAAACACGTCATCACAAAAGAACTTTAGGTTAACCGCAGAAACTCTACAATCTTCATCAGATAAAAAAAAAATCTGTCCCCAAAAATTGACACTACTGTACCAGAGTGTTATAACGTACCCAACAGAATATTTCAGTTCTAGGCAAAACGAACACCAACCTCGAAAGAGGATTTCAGAAAACTTATGTTAAGCGAAACTGGGACCAACAAAGAATGGCAGCCAATCTGTCAAATACTATTGGGATGCCAGGAAAGAAATCACTAAAATTATATTATTTTTTTGAGAGATGGGAGGAACATTAGCTTTTATTACTAGGGATACTTAAATCCTTTTAACATGCAGGAGCATAACAAATTAAGGGGGTATAGACTGTCAATTATATTAACGATGCCATTTATCCCAATCACGTAAGATGTGAACAGTAACCGAAGAAGTTAAGATATTGAAATATTTTCACGTGATAAAAATAGCGACGGTCCACATTTACGAAAACCAACCATGTTGCTTAACTCTGTAATTGCGACGTACGTTGGCTAAATACAGACGTAGTTACACATAATATAAATTTAACTTAGGTTTTTATACTAATAAAATGTTTGCTATGAGGCTATATTTTTCACCGAAAAACNCACATAATATAAATTTAACTTAGGTTTTTATACTAATAAAATGTTTGCTATGAGGCTATATTTTTCACCGAAAAACGATAAAAATAGGTATCCAACAATTTATATATTAACGGCAAGGTAATTATTAAAACTGCAGTAAAAACACGTTTTAGTGATACGACTAAGTCCGTTGTTTCCTTATTATTTCGANTAAAGAAGACTTTTTTTTTACTGTGATCCAAATTCAAGTTCTCCATACCATCTGCAAACCACGTGCCGGTTCTCCGTGCTCGTGATAATGCTCGACAGCTGCCAGTTTCCCGAGCTGTGGAAATAAGACGTCGTTCGTCTCACACTTCGTCGTAAATGCTCACAGGTCCCGACAGCTGCAAGGCATTGATTGGGCAGGGCGTCTTTTGGACGTTACAGTCTGCGGATTATTCAACATGCTTTGCAGAACATAAATAAATAGCTAATTTGTTCAAGTTTATCTTTGACGCAAGGATAATTGTGAAATGAATACTCCTACGCTCACCAAACACCTTCGGGCCCTTAATTTTGGGTTTTTTGAGTGTAGTAAATTCCCTCTTCCACCTACCCGGGAATAATAGTTCGGTATTATGCAGTAGCTTTCATAAATTTTTTTTAACAAATATTTTATAGGTTTTGTGGCAAAAAAAATTGCAGGGTTCAATTTTTAAATGTGCGAGATAAATTGAAGAGCACCTACGAGTACATTTTAATTTTTTTATCTTTGCATTGAAAATACTATTCTTTACACTAGCAAGCAGTGTTAATTCCATATATTACTTCACATCACGCATTACCATGGCGCTTAATAATATAGGCCTAGTGGAAAATTGTATCAGGTACCAACTAGACCAAGTTATTTCGCGTGGAGGGGAAAGAGGTGATTTACAACTGTTCCTGTGATCTAGGCAATTCACGGTAAAGTGAGCACTTTTGAGGCCCTAGTTACTTTTTTCCCCCCCATCAGCAATTTTTTTTATCCTTCCACCACTTTAAAAAATAATATTGTCATGTAAGTAATAAAAACAGTGTGAATATTTCACTGGACTCTAAAGTTAACGTCTAAGGCTACAATAAAATAAATTTATTGACTATTATTCCAAATGAGGCCTTTCAAATAATTTTGCGAAAGAATTCAAGTTCGAAAATTTTATATCCTAGTTAAGAGAGAAGCGAAGTCCACTTTAGAAAGCTGGTACGAAGTACTAAAGAATGTATTAGGAAGTTAATAATTACTATTATGATAATAAAAAGCTCCCTTTCGTGTACATAACCAAATGCTAGTACGAAATGAAAAGTTAATAATGGAGCCAAACCACACGGAACATCATTATTCCTCCGCAAGAGGGACTGAAAACCTAAGCATGGCAGTCTGTCTGGAACTAATCCACGCATTCAAGATCGCGGATCAGCCATGCCAACCACACAATCGCAAACTCTTACCTGCACCAGTTTTACTGTGGAAATATGCCAAGGCAGTAGAAGCTATTCTTTAATGCGTTTAGTTAGAGTAACCTTGTTTACCACGCAACTGGCAGAACTACTTTCTTGTCCCCATCGAGGTTAATGTATACACATTCAAAAGAAAACCACACGCCAGTCATGTGGAACAAAATTTTCATGCTCAGTGAAACCGACCTTCTGACAGTTTACAAATGATATTAAAACACGTCATCACAAAAGAACTTTAGGTTAACCGCAGAAACTCTACAATCTTCATCAGATAAAAAAAAAATCTGTCCCCAAAAATTGACACTACTGTACCAGAGTGTTATAACGTACCCAACAGAATATTTCAGTTCTAGGCAAAACGAACACCAACCTCGAAAGAGGATTTCAGAAAACTTATGTTAAGCGAAACTGGGACCAACAAAGAATGGCAGCCAATCTGTCAAATACTATTGGGATGCCAGGAAAGAAATCACTAAAATTATATTATTTTTTTGAGAGATGGGAGGAACATTAGCTTTTATTACTAGGGATACTTAAATCCTTTTAACATGCAGGAGCATAAAAAATTAAGGGGGTATAGACTGTCAATTATATTAACGATGCCATTTATCCCAATCACGTAAGATGTGAACAGTAACCGAAGAAGTTAAGATATTGAAATATTTTCACGTGATAAAAATAGCGACGGTCCACATTTACGAAAACCAACCATGTTGCTTAACTCTGTAATTGCGACGTACGTTGGCTAAATACAGACGTAGTTACACATAATATAAATTTAACTTAGGTTTTTATACTAATAAAATGTTTGCTATGAGGCTATATTTTTCACCGAAAAAACGATAAAAATAGGTATCCAACAATTTATATATTAACGACAAGGTAATTATTAAAACTGCAGTAAAAACACGTTTTAGTGATACGACTAAGCCCCTTGTTTCCTTATTATTTCGANCAAGGTAATTATTAAAACTGCAGTAAAAACACGTTTTAGTGATACGACTAAGCCCCTTGTTTCCTTATTATTTCGAGGCAATGCATTTTGAACATTTAGGCAGTCACTTCATCGACGGACGTCATTACCGCGCTCACCACGATGTACGAATGAGCTCCCGAACTGGCGAGATGTTTTATCTGACTTTGGAACAACTGAAATAGCCAGACACGTTCTGTTACAGCCGTAGCCAACCCGACACTTGAAATTGCATTCCAGCATGTTCGAAAAAGNGAAATAGCCAGACACGTTCTGTTACAGCCGTAGCCAACCCGACACTTGAAATTGCATTCCAGCATGTTCGAAAAAGGCGATTTTCGCCTAAACTATTAATCATGTCCCGGATTATTTGTGTACCTACGAAAAGAAAACATAGCTCAAACGAGGTTTGAACGGTACTTTCAAGACATCACGCACGCTGTAAATATTATTTTGCGGCCCTTCAAAATCCTTAAAAACGGTTTTTTTTTTCAGACTTCTGTGTCTTAAACTTTACTACCAGGACACACGCGAATCTGCGATAGGATCCTGCAATAAACCTAGCTACGTACTTCCACCAATAAAATAATAGAATCACCGCTTAAGAGTCCCATCGAAACACGCAGCACGACGAGAACACTGCACGCCAGTTCAGAGCCTTGGGAGTAGAGGCGATGGTGTACTTGATGCACGNAACACGCAGCACGACGAGAACACTGCACGCCAGTTCAGAGCCTTGGGAGTAGAGGCGATGGTGTACTTGATGCACGTACCAGTGTCGCCCTTAACCGCTACCACGCTTATGGGCCTCGAACGAGAAAATAGTTCCAGGCAGCCACACCCCTGCACCCCCTCTAGCATCGCGAGCAAACGCGATGCGAAACAATTGCAATATATCCAAGGTCATATCATCTGCGGCCGCAGACAGTTGGGGGATTGCATTTTCGGCGCTCAATAAAAGCCCATTCCAGCGCCAATAAAGAGCGAGATGAGTGTCAATTCATACGCAAATGAGCCTCAAAAGATACAACAACCACGCACGTGGTACAAAGGATGTTTACGGGAGACGGATGCAGACTTCGGTATCTGCCACGCAAACATCGGTATGAAACAAGAAAACTAGCAAAAACAGACACGCACGCACGTGCCCAGAAATTATTACAAGTGTTCCATATATTCGGATCACCTTTAATGATCATACGAAGCATTTTGGTTTTTACCTTTTTTTTNAATTATTACAAGTGTTCCATATATTCGGATCACCTTTAATGATCATACGAAGCATTTTGGTTTTTACCTTTTTTTTGCCACGAAATAATTAAAACAGAGGTCTGGGCTTAACTTTCGGAAACAATAGGTAAGTTATGTCACAGACAAAACTGCACTAACTTCAGACACACGCACTGGTATTAATAAGCACATGCAATTGTAACATATGAACAATGCCATATTAAGTAGAAAAAGGGTGTTATTAANCGCACTGGTATTAATAAGCACATGCAATTGTAACATATGAACAATGCCATATTAAGTAGAAAAAGGGTGTTATTAAATGAAGAACCGTTTGATTTGGACAAAAAAATTACCAGTTGTAGCTATTTCGTAAAAGTCGCAAACACAGTTCGCCAAAACGCAGTTTCAACCAAAAGCAGTTTAAATGAGAAAGGTTTCTGCCTCATGCCTTTTCAACTGTCATACATCAAATTCAGAAAAATTTGGTATTACCGGTAAAACAGTTAACACGCATAATCTGTTACAGAAATCCATAATTACGCTCATCCCCCCCAACCCCCTCAGATCACCAAATAATTGACAATTTTTGTAAATCTTTCGGGAGAAACAAGTTAGTTCCAATTCAATAAAAAATTTCTAATGACCAAAACGCATTCAACATCCAACTGAAAACGTGCATAATTTACTCTGTTTTCTCTTATCTCACACAACTGAAATTTAAACATTTTTCGTTTCGCTACTTTTGCAAGCCTTTCCCTTCCACATTTTCTCCATCTACGACTTTTTTATTCTTAAAACTAATGTGTGTTTACAAATATTAACAGACTCACTTTATCAGCAGTGTATGGAGAAATCACATGCATTCTTATCTGGACAAGTCTTTCAATGTTCAAGTAGTAGTATGATAGTGAGATATAATCACGCTGCCCAGTATCTAAGTCATTTCATCAGTTTAAACATTTCAACTCTATTTTAAACGTCTATCTCGAGTGCAATCATTACCAACATACTGTACATCAAATCGCACTTCAATAAAAAAACCGCTNATTTTAAACGTCTATCTCGAGTGCAATCATTACCAACATACTGTACATCAAATCGCACTTCAATAAAAAAACCGCTATACGAAATAACATTAGCAGCATTTGACATGCTACAGTACAGAATGGCCACTACGTATCAGTTGAATTTCAGATACTTATTCAATTGCTTCTTGGAATTACCACTTCCATTTAATCACTTCCACGCTCAGGTGCGTTTTCGAGCTTCAATAAAGAACGGACAATAATGTTCCATTCGAAAGTGGTTTACGGGATTTTAAGCTGCCCAGAAATGTGTATAACAGATATATGAGGAATATGGATCTTCGGAGAGCGGAGACACTCAAAGGCAAACTAATTATTTAAAGGTTTGATCGTTCAAATGCATAGGCGTGCCCACAGTGAAGTCCAGGCACACACATTAGGAAAATTAGTTCACTACCAATATAAATCATGAGGACACGCGATATTTTTCGTTTTATGGCAGGTACCAGAGAAAGAAAAGGGCCCCACCGTCATTTAAGGAAACACTGCAGATACAGTTATGCTAGTCTTGAACACACTGCATGTTAAATCCAGGATTTGACTCCTGGAGTCTTTGGAACGAAACCTTCGATTAGAAGAACGCTAGCAGACACTGACCAAGCTTATGTTCAAATACCACACAAGACAAGAATTATAACCAATTTAAATACACTCACTTTCATACTATGGCACATACAAAGCAGAGGCCTTCGGACACCACTTACTTCCAAGTTCGAATCGCAGGTGCTATTTTCAGATGCAAGTTAAATTAGTAAGCCGAACTCGGTAGAGGGAATACGGGATCGTGTATGTTCGCCAACATCGCATGACCAGTCTCCACGCCTCAGCATTGGGCAGCTTCTGCGACAAAAGCACTATCAAAACAAACTTGGATAAAATTTGAGGTTATAACACCGTATGTAATTAAGTGCTTTGAAACTTTTCTACACATCCTCCGGCCTAGTTTTAATGAAACTGGAATATACCGGTACTCAAGTTAATCAAAATATTTCATTCATATAAAAATTTCGGTATGTTGACAAACCATATCTTAAACGCGTTCATCGCTGTTGATCATGCGATTTTGACAGCTGTTTGCCGATGTGTGAGTCAATGTTTGGGACATGCGCTGACGTGGAATATCTCGGTCTGGCTCATTTTTATGTTAGATTCCGTTAGCACCATTTAAAATGCCTGCTTGACCACCTGCTAGTGAGGGGTACGCATGTGTGAGTGAGGCGAATGCTCACGAAGCGCTACGGTTACGCCGACCGGCATATACAAAGCGGTATCGCCTCTATGAAGGTGCTCGGCGTACTATCTTTCCGTCGGCGACTCCCACAACGAGACTAAGTGGTGATCCTATAATTTTATTGGACACGACTCTGTAGCAAGGTCCAATGCATGCCTCCATCGTGTTTTCGCGTGTCCGGTTCCTATATTTTGAGATAAAACAGTCTGGAAAAGCAGTTTTTAGCTATTTTGAAGAGCATGGAAGTAATTTTTACAATGTGCGCACTGTCTTGAAAGAACAATTCCGTCGTCGTATGGCATGTACTTTCATTTCGCAGGCAAGTTTAATAGTTTCGCCAAAAAAAAAAAAAAAATATTCAGACTCGCTGCAACGCATTTCAACCGCCAGATACTCTCTGTCTTATAACTTGGCAAGATCATGACAGTCGGCGAGTGGCAACTTTTATACGAAACGAAACGACGTGGCATTTACAAATTCTGTATCAGCTGATGCATGAACGAATGAAAATTAATACAACGTTGGCTATTCTGACTCCACTGCCGACGCACATCAGACAAGCAGGAAATACGCGGATACGAAAGAGTTCCTAGATCAATTAATATATTTTATTTTACGTGGTCACAAACAGCTGTTGTCAGTGTTACAAACTAAACTTCGTGCTAAAGTAGTGATGTAGAAGTGTTCAAAATTAAATGCAAATTAAAACGGTTCGTATTCAAATGAAACGCAACTTCAAACATTGGGAGTGCGTCGTATCCCCGGTCACCATGCCATCCACACATGCTTGATAATTTTAAAAGCCTACAGAAACATCGCAGGGTATTGTTGAATTATTTTTCAAACAATTTGACGAAATGTATTTCAAACTCGTGTCGTTTATGGCCAGTAATAGGAGAAAAGTTAACTTTTAAATAGACGGGATCAAGAGAGAGAGAGAGAGACAGAGACAGAGGCCAACGTACTGCTTGCTACCTGTTGAACACACTCGGTTCACAACACGCCCTGCCAGACCATCTATGGGCGAGCTCCCGAACACTACTAGCAAGGAAAAAAATTGGCTTGTAAAATATATTTCTTTTGCCCTTTTCGTGTTCTTGTGGTACCGTATTAATAACGAGGGACGGGCGTGGGTAGTTTTTAAGCAATTCTTACGTTATTCCACGCCACATATTTCCAACTCGAACTGTTTAGTATCAGTAATAGCCGAATAACTGTTTTTTTTAGACAGCTGCCAGTCTATAAATACCCTAAAATTTGTTTAGCATTACAATGACGTGGATTAGCTGAGGCTGAGAGCGTGTTAGTAAAATATACAGCCGGCACTTGACGCACCAGCCGATGGCGAAAGGATACATAAACAAAAAGTAAATATTGGCGCTACTTTAGTCCATCTAAATCTTGCCAAGTTACATGAGAGAGAAGCTTGAACTGCGCTGCGGTGTGTTTGAAATCCTGGTTTTTTTTTTTTAACGAAACTATTAAACGTGCCTTCAGTGTGTTTACGTAAGAAGACGTCATGTCCCAGACGAGGACGGAATGATACTAAGTTACCTCGCATGCTGGAAGTATTTTGGAGCCCTACAGTATAGTTAAAAACGGGTTTTTCAGACTGCCGTATCTTAAAACATACTAGCAGGTCACGAGCCAAACTACGGTAGGAGCCTATATTGAACTTCGCTACAGACTTTTCATCAATAAAATGATAGGGTCACCGCTGAAAGTGCCATAGGTAAACGCAACACTACGAGAACACTGCACGCCAGTTCAGAGCCCTGCGCGTAGTGGCGATGACGCTTCTGTAGCACGTGCTAGTGTAACCCTTATAGCTCCCGCGCTTCTCAGCCGAGGATAGAGAAAAACGATGCAGGCAGGCGGGCTTCGTAAACGGAGGAAGTAAAAATGAAACAGCGTCACTTTGAAATGCAGAAAAACAACAAATGCAAGTCTAATAAAGACAAATTGTATAACTGTTCATGAGAATTGTGGCACTTCCGTAATTGAATGTCGCTCGAGGTTACCTCTACAAGACACGATTGAAAGGAGCGAAAGGTTAGAGAAGGCATTGCTGTTGGGATGGGGAACGGAAGTTCTTGCATCGTTCATATCAGTCTTTTGAGCACCACAAAATTGCCAAGAGCATGAGTCGTGGTTTGAATATGAGCACACACGTCCATCGATATACACAATGAATATAACCGCCTCCGTGGGTGATGTGTTTATGGAGCTATTTGAAAAGGAAATAAAAGCCACGTCAGAGGTTTAACTGGGATTATAGGCGAAAAACATCAAAGAATGAGAAAGAAACCCACGTAAGCCTGCAGAAAACGAATAAGCAGGAAAAAGTTAAGATAATTACTATTGCATGTTGTCAATTTGAAAATATAGATCTCGTAAACATCGTATTTTTACTTGAAAGTTCACATGCTTAAAAAGATCACTAAATTAAAATAGGTTTGACGTAATGTTAACTATTTGGGATGACAATGTTTAAATTACATTCTTAGTTCGTATTTTTAATGTCGCAAAAGTGAATCTTCATTTTGCGGTTTCCGCCACCTGTTACTTCACCCTGCGCACGCCTATTGTCTCAGTGTCTCAAAAGATGAGTAATGATGGTTAAGGGGAATGGTGCAAGAAAGCAGTAAGTACAGTGACCCGATTTTTGCAACTAGATGTTTTTCGAAATTATTACTGTATTTATAACTTGCGCTAAAAATGTTGAAAAACCCTATGAAAAACAGCTTGAGACAAAAAAAATAGGTAAATGAGCCTGCTAGCGACCCATAAGTCCTCGTCAAAAGTCCATTGAACTTGCGCATGCATATCCCTGACGTAAAATTACTTTGGACTGTTCACGGTAAACTGAGCACTTTTGGATGGAAGCCCTGCTAAAGATCTACTTGTATGCTCAACGTGTATTCTTCTGCCATAAGTAAAATTAACATAGCTGGGCACTTTAATCACGCGTCAATGACATGAAAATGTGAAATTATTAGAAAAATAAATATTACTTACATTAATTTTTAAAAAATGTTTAACTATTCAGAAATGTTTTCTAAAAATTTATGATTCAAAGTTAATACACGGAACTACTTTCCCTCCGTCCAGCACGCCTGTAAAAATATATGTAGTTCGGGACAGTGGCATTTTTCAAAAGGCTGATTTCGGAAGTGCTCAATTAATCGTGAACAGCCTACACCAAAGCGACATCAGTTATGTCAAAAGATTTTTCTTTCCTGAGCTGACGTGATCTGTCACTTAATGCATGACAAACAATTTAATGTGCGACTCCTACGGTATTACCGACTACACACACGTATACTTGGGAATTAACTTGGGGAAAACTTTTACGTCGTGTTTCTTGTAATAGTAACAAACTGACGCGGCGTAAAGATAGCGTCTCCTCAAGGAAAACTTACAGCGGTATGCACTGGACACGAACAAGCCTGTCCAATTCCACTAGTGTGTTCCATCTATGTAGGGCATAATTTTCTAACAGTGCAAATAACATTTCAAACTGAAAACCTCCCATTTATACATATTTGAACTATAGATCATGTGCTATATACAAAATATTGTTTGTTGTTAAATATTATTTTACAGTAAGGTTCGAAGTGACTCAAATCGTGTTAGACTGCAATAAACAACGCATCTTTCCAATCAGCAAAAAATCAACTGTATTACTGATATATTCCTCAAAAAAAAAATATATATCACTTAACCCAAAATTAAATAATTGTACAAACGTTTTACGCCAGGTTCGGAAGAATGCTGCAATGTTTTCGTAGGGAGCAAAATATTAATCACTACAGCATGTATTCCAAATCTATAAATTAAAAATAATGATGAAGGTAATATTAAATGCAAATAATCAGACATTATTCCGCTCCTTGAGTTTCTCAAGAGTGTGTAATAAGAGGGCGCCATCTGTACTAACCTAGGGTCGAACCAAACCAAGGGAGATGAAAGGATCTCAAACTAAAAAAGGCTGGTAATTATTACGTTTAGGAGCTGAAAACGCACAAAAAAAAAAAAAATTATATATATATATTTCTACTCTACTAATCACGTAGAAGATGAATATACTAGGGGCGTAGCTTTAAAATAAGTACAACATATTTAAAAAAAATTGAACAAAATTGCGAAATGAGCAGCATAACCAGTTTGTTTACGTTTCTGAAAGAAACGTCCTGGACCAACAAAAGTTACATTAATGGGTTCTGCACAGCTTACCTTGTTCATATTCAAGAGGGCGTAATGTTAAAATAAGTAGAACATATTTAAAAAACTTGCTAAATATGTTTGTTTACGTCTATTAACGTAAGAGGAATTATACCAGCCCCCTACCTAGGGCAAGTCAATTTACCTTATTTTGGTGTGTTTTACGGTTCCTTTAAATCCCCTACAATCCTACATTCGTAATTTAGTGTAAAACCCAAACATCCTAGGTTAGTGTAAAATCCAGAAATCCTAGGTTAGTGTAAAACTCAATAATCCTAGGTTAGTTTAAAAATGTAAAATAGTGATTCACCCATCGTGGGGGTAGGTTCTGTTAGGTTAGGTGGGCACATATTACGAAATTAGTCGGACGTTAATGCCCCTAGTATATTCGTGTTCTACGTGATTAGTAGAGTAGAAAAATATCATAATTTTGAATTTTTTTTTTTGTGTTTTTCAGAAAAGCCTCTAAACTTAATAATTACCATTGTAAATATTGTGTCGACTTGTACTGNTTTTTTTTTTTGTGTTTTTCAGAAAAGCCTCTAAACTTAATAATTACCATTGTAAATATTGTGTCGACTTGTACTGAGAATTACATTTTCTACATTCAGAGCAATACAACTCATGTTTTAAACATATGTGCAGATAGAACGCCAAATTAATCTTATTGCAAATTCTATAATGGGTATAGAACTGTGAAAAATCAAAACGTTAGTTTTACAACCGTCGGACTCTAAACTAAGAACAAATTGAATCTATTTTCATACGAAAACTTGTCAATGCTAACCATTGTTACTTTCTCTACAACAATATCCCACTAGCAAGTGTGGGGAAAGTAGAGCACAGACTTGGAGTGTGAAATTAGAGGCATATTTTAATTTACTTTGCGCTATTTCTTACTCGCCTAATCAGGATCATAATACTCCCCCACCGACACCTCCATTAGGTTCATCAGCAAAACATTTATAATTTAGGTTATTCAAAGTACAGTGAACACATTTTAAGACACTCCTAATAGGCATTAGCCACTAATAAAATATATTATTGCAGCTTCAGACGTTAACTTTTTACTGTGATGAAATTGAGTAAAAAGTGTCTCAAATATAGAAACTCGCTGAAAGAAAAAAATTTGTCACAACCTTAAAAAGTGATCACTTCNTGAGTAAAAAGTGTCTCAAATATAGAAACTCGCTGAAAGAAAAAAATTTGTCACAACCTTAAAAAGTGATCACTTTACAGTGAATAGCCTATACTATCTAAATGTATGAATTTACAAAATGGCATTTAAATTCACGGTTACATAAAATTACCAATATCGTTATCCAAGCAATATTTCCTTGCAAACGTATTTTAAGACTTTGGCTTCAAAGTATTTTAGTAAGCATTAGGAAGAAGCAAAAGTATTATTTTAGGGAAAAACTCTTCCAATTACTCAGCAGCAACAGAATTTAGCGATGCTTAAATTTTACATACTAATCATTATGTATGCAAAGCAGTCAAGCTTCAAAACAAATATAAACTTATTCAGTTTCGCAAACATTTTGGGCCTCGTTTCCATAGAAAATGCAGGCAACTTATATCTCCTGTCTGCAACGTTCGTTGAAAAATGTAATAATTTTGATTGTGTTTCTTCATTCTCCTTTCAGTGTAAATTATTTGCGACACCGTGCATGTGCTGTTATACTTCAAAGTAGATCACAAAAAAATGAATATAAAATTTTATCCTCAGATGAGTATCCGGTATTCTGTTAAGTCCATCAACATGTCACGCAGCAGTGAAAAAACTTTTCATTCTTATTATTTACACTACACCGAGAATAAAATAAATATGTTGCTTTGTAACACTTGTTCCAACAGGCAAAGAGAGTAAAGTTTATAAAAAAAAAAAAAAGGGTTGCATATGCGTTTATGTATATTTATGGCTAGCTCTGAAAATATGTTTTTCTGTATTCGAGGAAAATATGCTATTAGATTTTAACTCCGAAATAAACACTGCAGAAACAAGAACAATTGTGATTTAAATTCCAAAATCAATGCACGATGAGTTTCTACACTTTGTATTACAAATAGGTGATAATCATTTGAGACGCGGCAATCACACCCATTCCCAAAGATAAATTCGCACTCATTATGCAGATACTGTAAAAAATATTCTGTTTAACATCCGTTAACCTAATTATGGGTATTAAAATTCCCACAGTTTGTGAGTTGTTCAATTGAAAAAAAATTTATCATATCATATCAAAAATACTTTACTGTAATTCAATGATTACAATGAAAACAAATTCTAGCAACGCAGACCTTCCAAATAAATACCAGCATTGAATGTAAACCTATTTTTTTATAAACTACACATTTGTAAAAATATTTGTTTATTTCACTATTTAATTGTACTTATTTATAGAAGATCCCAGTAGGTTCTGAATTTGAACATGTGTTCACTGAATATAGGGTTTGTCACAAAATTCAAGAATGGATAATAACAAGTTTTAAAAAATAACTAATTATAAATTAATAATAGTTATGCACATACTTTCACTACAACTATGTGTATAACAAAATTTGAAAATAATTGATAACTTATCACATATACAAAATTAAATTTAAAAAAATTAACTAATGTCTTACAGGTATAAAAAACATTACATTCCCATCTAAAAACTTTGTAAGTAGTCTTCAATTTCCTCTATATTATAGAAACTCTATGGCTNAAAAAACATTACATTCCCATCTAAAAACTTTGTAAGTAGTCTTCAATTTCCTCTATATTATAGAAACTCTATGGCTTAAAAAATTTGTGAATTTTTTTTAACAAACTGGTTTATGTCCTTTTTAGAAGTTACTTATTTTGGTAGCATGTTAAATAATCTAATACCAGAGTTGTAAAGACCTTTTTCGAATAAAGAACTCTTATGATGCATAACTTGTAGCTTACACGCATTTCTAATACAGTATTGAAAATTCATTTTTATAAAAACTATCTATGTTCTGTTTAAAAAGTTTAATTAATTACATGATTGACATTTTAAATGTACAGAGTTGTTATTTCATAGGCTCAAAAAAAACTTTTTACAAGGGGTCTTGTGTTTACATCAGATACGATACGTAAAGCTTTTTTTTTTACCAAAATATGNAAAAAAAACTTTTTACAAGGGGTCTTGTGTTTACATCAGATACGATACGTAAAGCTTTTTTTTTTACCAAAATATTTTTTTCTATGTCTTGAATTTCCCCAAAATTCAATTTCATATGTCATTACAGAGTGAAAAATATGCATAATATATCAGTAGAGTTTTTTTTTCCTGTAACATTGAACTAGGGGCTCTTAATATATAACAAAATATAAGAAATACTGATTTTCTGAGCTAAGATTAATTAGCTCAATCTTTATTAAATTAAAATAAAATAGTTACAGCTGCACATCATAGCAATAACTGAGAATTGAAAAAGATTCGAGCAGATATGAAGATCGCGCCGCAAGGTCATCTAATAGCTTAGGTNTGAGTAAAAAGTGTCTCAAATATAGAAACTCGCTGAAAGAAAAAAATTTGTCACAACCTTAAAAAGTGATCACTTCACCGTGAATAGCCTAAATGTATGAATTTACAAAATGGCATTTAAATTCACGGTTACATAAAATTACCAATATCGTTATTTAAGCAATATTTCCTTGCAAACGTATTTTAAGACTTTGGCTTCAAAGTATTTTAGTAAGCATTAGGAATAAGCAAAAGTATTATTTTAGGGAAAAACTCTTCCAATTACTCAGCAGCAACAGAATTTAGCGATGCTTAAATTTTACATACTAATCATTATGTATGCAAAGCAGTCAAGCTTCAAAACAAATATAAACTTATTCAGTTTCGCAAACATTTTGGGCCTCGTTTCCATAGAAAATGCAGGCAACTTATATCGCCTGTCTGCAACGTTCGTTGAAAAATGTAATAATTTTGATTGTGTTTCTTCATTCTCCTTTCAGTGTAAATTATTTGCGACACCGTGCATGTGTTGTTATACTTCAAAGTAGATCACAAAAAAAATGAATATAAAATTTTATCCTCAGATGAGTATCCGGTATTCTGTTAAATCCATCAACATGTCACGCAGCAGTGTAAAAACTTTTCATTCTTATTATTTACACTACACCGAGAATAAAATAAATATGTTGCTTTGTAACACGTGTTCCAACAGGCAGAGAGAGTACAGTTTATAAAAAAAAAAGGGCTCCATATGCGTTTATGTATATTTATGGCTAGCTCTGAAAATATGTTTTTCTGTATTCGAGGAAAATATGCTATTAGATTTTAACTCCGAAATAAACACTGCAGAAACAAGAACAATTGTGATTTAAATTCCAAAATCAATGCACGATGAGTTTCTACACTTTGTATTACAAATAGGTGATAATCATTTGAGACGCGGCAATCACACCCATTCCCAAAGATAAATTCGCACTCATTATGCAGATACTGTAAAAAATATTCTGTTTAACATCAGTTAACCTAATTATGGGTATTAAAATTCCCACAGTTTGTGAGTTGTTCAATTGAAAAAAAATTTATCATATCATATCAAAAATACTTTACTGTAATTCAATGATTACAATGAAAACAAATTCTAGCAACGCAGACCTTCCAAATAAATACCAGCATTGAATGTAAACCTATTTTTTATAAACTACACGTTTGTAAAAATATTTGTTTATTTCACTATTTAATTGTACTTATTTATAGAAGATCCCAGTAGGTTCTGAATTTGAACATGTGTTCACTGAATATAGGGTTTGTCACAAAATTCAAGAATGGATAATAACAAGTTTTAAAAAATAACTAATTATAAATTAATAATAGTTATGCCCATACTTTCACTACAACTATGTGTATAACAAAATTTGAAAATAATTGATAACTTATCACATATACAAAATTAAATTTAAAAAAATTAACTAATGTCTTACAGGTATAAAAAAACATTACATTCCCATCTAAAAACTTTGTAAGTAGTCTTCAATTTCCTCTATATTATAGAAACTCTATGGCTTAAAAAATTTGTGAATTTTTTTTAACAAACTGGTTTATGTCCTTTTTAGAAGTTACTTATTTTGGTAGCATGTTAAATAATCTAATACCAGAGTTGTAAAGACCTTTTTCGAATAAAGAACTCTTATGATGCATAACTTGTAGCTTACACGCATTTCTAATACAGTATTGAAAATTCATTTTTATAAAAACTATCTATGTTCTGTTTAAAAAGTTTAATTAATTACATGATTGACATTTTAAATGTACAGAGTTGTTATTTCATAGGCTCAAAAAAAACTTTTTACAAGGGGTCTTGTGTTTACATCAGATACGATACGTAAAGCTTTTTTTTTTACCAAAATATGTTTTTCTATGTCTTGAATTTCCCCAAAATTCAATTGCATATGTCATTACAGAGTGAAAAATATGCATAATATATCATCAGTAGAGTTTTTTTTTCCTGTAACATTGAACTAGGGGCTCTTAATATATAACAAAATATAAGAAATACTGATTTTCTGAGCTAAGATTAATTAGCTCAATCTTTATTAAATTAAAATAAAATAGTTACAGCTGCACATAATAGCAATAACTGAGAATTGAAAAAGATTCGAGCAGATATGAAGATCGCGCCGCAAGGTCATCTAATAGCTTAGGTNATAGCAATAACTGAGAATTGAAAAAGATTCGAGCAGATATGAAGATCGCGCCGCAAGGTCATCTAATAGCTTAGGTCTGCGCTAGTGAAGCACGTGGTCGGATGATACCAACCAGTTATTCACGCAAGAATTTACGATTACGCATACAAATACTTTCCTCTTACGAAATTATATAACTGCAAAGTGTATAAAACGTTTTAGCGACAGTCTGCTGTGTCTACGTGACTAGCTGCTCAGCGCCGATGGCAGTGTTCCCGATTGGTCTACCAGCACTCCCAATTCAAATGCAGGGCAAGCGCGCGCGAAGAGCTGTAGTACAAGAACAATTAAATAATTGACTCACCCCAGCTGTTGACAACTGTCAAGGCGAGCATCAAGTGTAATAAAATCGCAATTCCGTTCATTGCGTTCAGTATGACGAGCAGCCTGTTCTCTTCACAACACTTTTAACCCCCTTAATTCCCTCACGTATTTGCGCATACACACAAGGCGTCGGCGCACTCTTCACTCCAGCCTGACATGCGCCGCCAACCTACCGGGCAGGGACTGCCCGTTCCGACTGATTGTCGACTGTCGACAACAGGAGAGTACCCTGCCGGCCAGTGTCATAACGTGGTCGTTAATTTGTACAAAATTCTGCGTCCGCTACAGTATGGAACTGTCGACTAGAGAAAGCGAACGAATATCGTTAGGCATTTATTTTCACGCTCAGCCACTCGAACGCCATCTATCGGCAGCTTCAGAAAATTGAATTCTGACAGGTGATTGTTTAGGAGCGTTGTGTTTGTCGTGTGTTGGCGTGTGGATTTACACGAAATAAATGTTTTTGACTTTATTTAAGAAGAATTAAGGTAACTGAGAAGTACTGAAGGTAAACTATTAAATATTCACAGCTGTTGCAAACGTTATTTTAAGTTCTTACCATGTTCCCTGGGTATTCAATAACGGTGTTGACATTTGAGGTTAAGTAAATAAAAACTACCGAAACTAATTCACGTAACATGGCATTTACACACCTAGTATAACAATGCAGAGAAAATTATTTAATTTTGTTTTTATCAATGTTTTGTTAAGAAATTATACCTCCACATAAGGGTTTTGGTCTTAAAGTTGTGTTATGTATATTGAAAAATCTTATTAACTGCCAAAGTATGCGAAGTTCAGTAACTTAAATTTTGTAGAAATTGACTGTCAAATTCAATTTTTATAATTTCCGGGTAATCGCGTATTGATTATGTTTTTAATGTGTGCAGAGCGTCATAATGAGTATTATTTTATTAACTAATTATGTATTTGATATACAATTTACTGTACAATGTGAACATCATCACAAAATTTATCAAGTGATATCAGTAACTTAAATTAGATCATTAATTCACTTATTTGCCGTGGTTTATTCTACAAGAACAATGCTTCCGTGTGACGGCAACAGAATTACTTTGAAATACAACAATGAAAACCGTCGCATTTTTGTCTTCTGAACTAAGAAGTAAATATCTTACTACTAAGATATTTGGTTCAAGTTCCGAAAGGAAGATGAAATAGAAGTTCCCAAGAAAAAAGAAAATGCATCGTCTTGAATGGTGAGTGCGAATACTTATTTTGTACTGTATTATGTACTGTAGGAATATCATAATGCATGGAAATATTGTTAAGAGCATGTTATTGCTGTGTTGTTGGTCCTGTGTTATTTATTTTTAATGGTCGAAGTCATCACGTGCGAAATTGTGTGAAAAAGTAATAAATATTAGTTTTCTGAGTGATGAGTTTTGGATGATACATTTACTAGTTACTAAATGTAACATTTAGGTACAGTTAAACGCTCGTCAATATATATCACGNAGTTTTGGATGATACATTTACTAGTTACTAAATGTAACATTTAGGTACAGTTAAACGCTCGTCAATATATATCACGCAATTAATTAATCAATGCATATTTAATTTACCTTTTACGTGTTTGCAAACCAGCATTAAACTTCGTTCTTCCTGATAAAATATTTTATGTTTATTGCAGTTGAACTGACGTTAATCTGACACGATAATTTAACTTACCGGTGCAAATTTTAATGCGGATTTAATTTGTTGTGTGACAAATGCTATATTGTTTATTTACTTCAACGAAAGTATATGAAACTTCTGCACTTTAGTGTTTAATTCGCTTGTCCCACACAAGGAGCAGCACGTTGCGGTTCTAGACGCGTAGTTGATATTGGCCTTGATAGAGCGCAGCAGCTGCTTTGTTGGTGTGTTNCACTTTAGTGTTTAATTCGCTTGTCCCACACAAGGAGCAGCACGTTGCGGTTCTAGACGCGTAGTTGATATTGGCCTTGATAGAGCGCAGCAGCTGCTTTGTTGGTGTGTTCTTGACGCGTAGTTGATATTGGCCATGATAGAGTGCAGCAGCTGTTTTGTTGTGTGCTGCCGTTATAGTGTTGTTTCTTCTCACCATGGCCTAAAATTGATGATCAGTTTGAATGCGTCGCATTTTGCGCATTACGTCACTACGCACCCACACCAATATACATATGACAGACACGGAGTTCTCTGCGAATCGAATAATAAAAAACAATTTACAGTTCAAATAAATTGTGTCTCATGTGGTTTACCTAATTCAAATAAGAAAAGTATTTTATATTAATCAAAAGTCAAGATTAAGCGAACAGTTGTATAAAAACAGCAGTGCTTTACAACATTTTTTCATTCATTCTTTTATTTATGTATATTTATTTATTTTATTTATATAATTATGAGATATAGAACAAGTCATATTTATTTGCAGCATATTAGATTTATTATATATATTTTTACTATGTATTGCCTTCTTTGATCGACAAACTGCAAGATATTTTTGCATAACAAATATGGTGACTTAGTGGTTTACTTTGTTCTTAAAAAAAACATGATTATACGCGTAGAAAACTATTACCTCTTCGAGATAACAGTTTTGTTGGACAAAATTGAATGCAGCATTTACTATATCATCTGTCTGTCTCCAAGACTATTTTGAATAAAGTATTTAACTGAACCAACATACTTTGGCACTTCTACTGACAAATAGTCGTCCCAGCGGGAAACTCAAGTTACTTTAAAGTCAACGGGGATGTAAATCGGTTAGATAGTTTATCCTTCTATGGCTGAATGTTTTAATCATGATACATTCTTAACTGGCCCACCTGCTTGGAGCTAAGCGTAAGAGCTGTAAGGGCTACACCGGCACGTGCTATATTCTGTACCATATAAGAAGGCCACTTTTTGACAGCTCGACGAATGTAGCGCCACTGTTTACATCTGACTACGTATCCTTCCGCCATCAGCTGGTCTGTCACGTCGGGGCTGTATTTTTTATCAACATGCTGTCAGCTAATCCACTTCTCATTGTACTGTAATGCTAAACAAATTTTAAGATATTTTAAGACTGACATCTGTCAAAAAATATAAGTAGGTTATAAAGTTAAAAATATAAAATGTTGCAAATAATTAGATATTTGATAACTCTTTTTTAATTTGTCCGAGATAGTGAATTTGGGTTAAAATTTGCGAGACGGTCTGTTGTATCTATTATTACACTTTGGACGTTATAGCTAATATATACAAGTTGGAAATATGTGACGTGGAATAACGTTAGAATTGCTTAAAAACTATTCACGCGTGTCTCACTTTCTACGGAAACAAGGAGATGGGTTTCTAGAGAACAATATGGCGTATAATTTACGTAGACGAACGACTACCGGCCGAATATAAATGACTCTTACTNATTACCGGCCGAATATAAATGACTTGTACTCCAAATCGTTGTAGATGAAATATATGTTACTTTAAAAATTATGCAGAGCTCGTGGAAAAATATAACTATTGGCATATGTTTGTAAATTCGTTATATATCGCGCAAGAAAGAGTTTCATTTCTGGCTGGTAATAGCTCGCAGAATATCCGATAGATAGCACGCAGCACGTCACTGCGAAGTTTTGAGTAACTCTCTTTATGGTCAAGAGATAGCGTATTTTTTAAAATTGATAATTCTGATGTTACGGGANGCGAAGTTTTGAGTAACTCTCTTTATGGTCAAGAGATAGCGTATTTTTTAAAATTGATAATTCTGATGTTACGGGATGGAAATATATTTAAAATTCGTGTCGTTTCGACAAATTATTAGAAAAAATAATTCAACAATATTATGCAATATTTCTGTATGCTTTTGGAATTAATATCATGGACGTGTTGAAAGCAAGGTTTGAGATGGATGATACGACGTGAAAAAGCTTTCTGAAGTTAGCACAACTTCAGAAAACTTTTCCACGTATCGTTCTATTGTACATTTCATTTTGAGCACCTAAAAATAACTACATTATCGCGAAGTTAAGTTTTTAACGCTAACAACCATTGTTTTGTGACCTCGTAAAATAAAATGTATTAATAAATCTACGAACTCTTTCTTATCCGCGCATTTTCTGCTTTTCTGATGTGCATCGGCAGTGCACTCAGAATAGCCAACGTAATTTTAACTTTTGTTCGTTCGTGCATCAGCTGATACAGGATTTTGTAAATGGCGCTTTGTTTGTTTCGTAAACATTAAGTTGCCACTCACTGACTGTCAGAAAGTGGCCTTCTTATACGGTATGGACTATACAAGTGCGCCATCGCCGCTAAGGGCAAGGCTCTGAAATGGCGCGCAGTGATCTCGTCGAGCTGCGTCTACTTGCGGGACTTCAAGCGGTGATCCTATAATTTTATTGATGGAAAGTCTGTAGCAAGATTCAGTTCATGTCGGTAGAGTAATTTTGTGTGTGTATAACGCGTATATTTTGAGATATAGCGCTTTGAAAAACAGTTTTTAACCATGTAGGAGTGCTCTGAAATGGTGTTTATAATGTGCGTATTTGACGGGCATAGTCTAAAGTGCGTGTTCCTTTCGTAGTCCAACACAGTGGACGCATGTTTTATAGTTTTGTAAAAAAAAAAATCTGGATTTGAAACACACTGCAACGCAGTTCGAGCCCAAGAAGGCGGGTCTCTTATAGCGAGTTTTATGGATGCTTATTTTCATCCGCCAAATGCCTTGTTTTTTTAATCAAACAAAAAAAAAANGCGTATCTAGCAATTCAGGCCCGTAGGTTAAGCTTCGTAAACGGAGGGGTTCAAACTTAATAAAACAAATAGGTAGTACTTTTGGAAAGTTTGTTTTTTTAAAAGAGATTGGTAGGTTAAACTGATCAGGTGCATTCTTCAAGAATTTGCAGTAACTTTTACAGCAACTGAAGGCAGTCCTTTTTGAAAGTTTAAATTCACTTTAAGAATAAATAAACTTCGTACGAAACTTAAAAAATCTATACTTCAGTTTTATAATNCAAAAATCTGTACTTCAGTTTTATAATGTTAAATGAAATTGTTTTGATTATCACGGCACTTATATTAGTGCGTTTTTACACGTAAAAAATCCAAGAATGTAATTATTTCTAAAATGTTGTTAAAGGCTGTTCATAGTAAACTGAGCACTTTTGAACGCCCTCTCATTTGGAATAATAGTCAATAAACATATTTTATTTTAGCCTTATACGTTAAGTTCTGGGTNAAAAAATCTATACTTCAGTTTTATAATGTTAAATGAAATTGTTTTGATTATCACGGCACTTATATTAGTGCGTTTTTACACGTAAAAAATCCAAGAATGTATTATTTCTAAAATGTTGGTAAAGGCTGTTCATAGTAAACTGAGCACTTTTGAACGCCCTCTCATTTGGAATAATAGTCAATAAACATATTTTATTTTAGCCTTATACGTTAAGTTCTGGGTGCCGTGGAATATACTTGGCAATATTTATTTTAAAAAGTGGTGGAAGGATAAAAAATAGCTGATAAGGAAAAAAAGTAACTAGAGCCTCAAAAGTGCTCGCTTTACCTATATCACCATTGCGTATTCTTCCGTCAAATGTAAAATTAACATTGTCATGGACCTGGTCACTTCATCCATGCGTTGGTCAAGTAAAACTGCGGAATAATTAAAAATGTAAATATTTTACATTTTTCCTGAGTCTTATACTTGCATACATTAAAAAAAAACTGAAAGCAAAATAAATATTTCAGTTTGAACGAATGTTTACCCAACACTTTTAATTCAACGTTAAGACATAGAACTAATCGTTTTCCCTCCATCGTTGCCAATTTTTCTGAGCGCAAGCCAGTCATTGCACACGTTAAAANACTGAGTCTTATACTTGCATACATTAAAAAAAAACTGAAAGCAAAATAAATATTTCCGTTTGAACGTATGTTTACCCAACACTTTTAATTCAACGTTAAGACATAGAACTAATCGTTTTCCCTCCATCGTTGCCAACTTTTCTGAGCGCAAGCCAGTCATTGCACACGTTAAAATATATGCAGACAGTAGGTCTAGCGATATTTCTCAAATGTTGATTTTAAAAGTGTTCACTTTATCGCGAATAGCCTTTGACAAATTTCCGCTACAGTAACCTCCATGTGTTTAGGATGGATGGAAAGAAAGTGCTTTGACTATCCTAACGAAGTTTAATGTGGTGATTTTGACACATTATGTTCTACTTACATGCACTTTTAATAATTCTAGGTGAAAATGTGGAAGTGTTAATTGTCATTGGGTCAAAAAGGGAGGGTTTGAACCCCCCCAGAACGATCCCCTTATACACGGCCTCGTCCGGCATTTTATTTAGTAACCCTGCATACAGATTTCTTCCACTGTTCCCCACTCCTGGTCCGGGTGGACTGGAGGCTCAAAACTTGAGGGAGTTCTTTTATGTGTATATATTTTATGAGAAGGAGGGTGTGAGCTGCCAGGAAGTTTGAGAATATACAATACCCTGTTAAAATGTTCGTTATTGAAACGACAATAGCGGCTGTGTAATTTATCCAGGGCCACTGGATAGTAAAATAGTCAGTATTTTGAACGTTAGCCAAATTTATTTCCTTCTTTGCANTCCCACTCCTGGTCCGGGTGGACTGGAGGCTCAAAACTTGAGGGAGTTCTTTTATGTGTATATATTTTATGAGAAGGAGGGTGTGAGCTGCCAGGAAGTTTGAGAATATACAATGCCCTGTTAAAATGTTCGTTATTGAAACGACAATAGCGGCTCTGTAATTTATCCAGGGCCACTGGATAGTAAAATAGTCAGTATTTTGAACGTTAGCCAAATTTATTTCCTTCTTTGCACAGTTGTGTTTATCATGCCCGGTGCCGCTGGCTCTGAGGGCCTCGCTGAGATTTTCAACCTCCCAACCCTGGTGTGTCCGTCCTTGCCCTACTTTCCCCGGCCCAGGTACTGTTTCTCAACATTATAACCGAAAATTAAGTAGGTAATTTAACTAATTGCTTTATGCAGTTAGCTTTCAAAAAGTTGAGAACCTTTTCAAAATGACTATTTCTCGTATGAGGTCATAATAAATACTTTTTGGTTAGTAAAATTATATTAAAATTTATGCAGGACCTACACAAGTACCAAATAATAATTGTACGTGCATCCTTAATTCTATGCGGAGTAAATAGCAAGAAAATGTGGTAAAGCCATGTGAGTTATTCATACTTCGTTGAATGTATGCATGCTAACTTCGATTCCTGTAATTTCACCCAAATAATACAAGATACTTAATTATAACTTTTACTCGGGTCATAACGTGCAGACTTTAATATGTTGGTCCTGCCAGCATATGTAAAGGTGGCAGGTCTCAATTTTGCTAGTTGTGTTAAAATACATTACATAACTTTATTAAACTTACGACTGTTTTACTAGTGAGATGTGTTTTAAACTACAATATGCAAGTACTGCCACGTATGTTGTAACATTTACTTGTTATTCTTACTGGAGTTCAACATTAATGTTTAAAAATACACAAGTTATTAGATTTAACGCATTTAATTATTATTATTTTTTTTTTTTACGAATTCGTTTTTGTGGGTGAATAACAAATTGAATCTAGGCCCTTCCTGAATGACGTTCTACATCGTAACTCCGCGGATCATCAAAAATTAATGTGGTACACTTACGAAGTGTTTATTTTATTAAATAGTAAACTCTAACCAAGAATATTAATTTACTATCTGTAGGCCTATGCATTGAGCTGTACTCAGCAAAGGTGTTAATAATCTAGCAATTAATAACACTATCTGAAGTTATGAAGAACGAAAACAAAATGCAAGTATGGGCACAAGAAATCTGCAATGTAAAGACTTTTGGTTCCCTGTGGCAATAATATACATGCCTGCAGAGTCTAAGCTATTAAAATCACGGAAAGGCAAACAAAAATAGTATTACGGTGAGCCACTCTTCAATACTTAAATATGTAAATACTTGTAGTTCTAAGGTAAAATCAAGTTCCCCAATTAATATGCAGTGACAAGCACAACAAAATTAATTTGTCAAGAGCCATTACAAACAGCTTCAAATTTTGTTTTTAAATTAATCTCCGGTTGACACACACTTCGATTACACATTGACAGTGTGTTTGTGCCCTCTGATTAATCCAGTTTAGGTGAAGGTTGAACACCTGTGATAAACCAAATTCTCATTAGGTAACTTTAGGAACAGTTTGATGTGCTACATTGCACATTCAAATACTGATTGGGTTATATTCTCCAGTGATTATGCATAAACTATTTTTACATTGTGTAAGTTTGGTGTAGTTACAAAAAAAAATAGTTTTTGGAATGCCGATATTACATTTCATACCGGCCTTACAAACATCACAACTAATTGTTATAAGAACTCAAAGAAAATACACTAGCCTGATCCAGAAAATATTATGAATATTTTAAATGTCACAGGACTTGGGTCACAAGACGTGCATCTTTTAACTTTAAACATTTTCAAAATTTGTACAAGCTTAGTAATGCTTACTAAGCTTTAATGTCGGCCTGTAACTCTATTGTTGGTTGTCATGCTATATTTTATGACTGGAAAGAATAAAGGTACTATGTAGATTATTTATATATTAACTGTTTGGATTATTGCGAGTCAAACAAGTGCCGAGCATGATATGTTATGAATTTTATTCATCAGNAACTGTTTGGATTATTGCGAGTCAAACAAGTGCCGAGCATGATATGTTATGAATTTTATTCATCAGAAATTCAACGGTCTTAAATTGTATTTTTAAGGATACACAGTAAGTTGTGAGTTAAATATTATTTTTTGACTTCTAATTAATATTTTTAAAGGTNTGATGGGAAAAGGGGGGGGGGTGGGGGGCTGATTATCCCAGAAAACTTGAAAAACTAAATTTCTCGTAGGCATAATGACAGCCTTTTACGAATGTTATGAAATTTTTGTGATTTGAGCACAAACATTCTATCGGCACTTTCTTCGCATAGCAATCGGCCGATCGGTTGAAAAAATTTCGAGAAAATGCATACAATATAACGTAAAATAACTTATTAACTTAAAAATTAATGTATGCTTTGTATGACAAAAAATAAATCCGTAAATCTCAGAGTAAGCCGAAAGCAAGGCGAGAACACTGCAAGACAGTTGAGTGCCTTGCGCATAGTGGTGATGTCGCACGTGATGCGCGTAACGCTGTAGCCCTTATGGCTCCCGTGCTTCTCGGCATCAAACGGCGGAAAATAGCTCCAAGTAGGTAGACTCTATAAGGCTGTTGCCTGGTTGTGTATCGACGAAAATATAACAATTTTTTTTATAAGGNGCTCCAAGTAGGTAGACTCTATAAGGCTGTTGCCTGGTTGTGTATCGACGAAAATATAACAATTTTTTTTATAAGGAAATATGCTATATACAGTAACAAAAGGCCTCGATATCCAAGAATCACTTATTTTTATGCTCAAAAAAGTCACTGGTAGTATATATACACATATATCTTTAACNGCTCCAAGTAGGTAGACTCTATAAGGCTGTTGCCTGGTTGTGTATCGACGAAAATATAACAATTTTTTTTATAAGTAAATATGCTATATACAGTAACAAAATGCCTCGATATCCAAGAATCACTTATTTTTATGCTCAAAAAAGTCACTGGTAGTATATATACACATATATCTTTAACAGGGACGCCTAGGAAAACGAATTTCACTATCACGTATTTCCCTATACCAAATTTTCACTTCTTTCAAACCAGGCAACAGCCTTAAGGATGGAAATCATACCCAGGGCTATTCTGGTGATTGTGGTGGAACCTCGCAGTTCTAAAGTGACACTTCAGCTACCTTAGCGACGGCCACCGCGTCTTTATAATCCTCCGAAAATATTCTTGAACAACATAGCTTCTGGAGACGAAACTGGAGCGACCTCTTGCCGCATACCCTACATTCAACAGGGATTTAATGAAAACAGAACTTCCTCCATTTCGTTATATTCTAGGAATGACCCAAAATAAATAACCTGTGCAACATCTCTTAAGGAGAATCCCTAGTAAACAATATTAAGCGCCTGAAGAATCACATTGAAGGAAGCATTCCGACGATGATGGAAAATTGCACACACAAGCTTCGCGTGTATTCTGTTTCCTGAGAATTTTAATCGGTGACTGCAGGGTTTTAATNCGTGGTGGAACCTCGCAGTTCTAAAGTGACACTTCAGCTACCTTAGCGACGGCCACCGCGTCTTTATAATCCTCCGAAAATATTCTTGAACAACATAGCTTCTGGAGACGAAACTGGAGCGACCTCTTGCCGCATGCCCTACATTCAACAGGGATTTAATGAAAACAGAACTTCCTCCGTTTCGTTATATTCTAGGAATGACCCAAAAGAAATAACCTGTGCAACATCTCTTAAGGAGAATCCCTAGTAAACAATATTAAGCGCCTGAAGAATCACATTGAAGGAAGCATTCCGACGACGATGGAAAATTGCACACACAAGCTTCGCGTGTATTCTGTTTCCTGAGAATTTTAATCGGTGACTGCAGGGTTTTAATACAGCAGTCTGCTCAGAAAAGATTTAGCATTGTCGTTATTGTTTAAAACACTGTCCTACAGAAGATTAAGTATAAATAAACAAAGGCCACTTACGGCGATTTTTGCTGACTTGGACAATTTTCAACGACCACGTGTATGTTTCAATAACGAAGTGTATAAATTAAAATAGACCCAACTGCTTACAAATATGACACCCATATGAAAACCACGGAGGCCCCTTACAAACGTATGCTGCAAATAATTTGGAAGAGCCATTGTTGAAAATAAAATATTCATTAGAAATTCCAAAAACAAAATCTGACGGCGGTGAAGCGGAATGTTGTTTCCAGACACTGTGAGTAATTAAAACAATTATTACGGGATTCTCTGCGTAAGGACTGATTTATTGTATTGGCGATGCCGTTGCAGAACAGAAGTTTTGTTTCCACGTTATAATACCGAGTTTCAGTGAAAAATTTGCTGACGATTTTGCCAGCATGAAATATCGCCCTGTCAGTTTTGCATTCAAGAAATAAAAGTGAACTTTTACCATATTTTCGTGTTTGTGTTAGATCCAGTTCATTTTACCAAGGATATTGGATAGTACTGTTACAAGACGCCTGAGGGGCGTATCCGAGTTTTTGAGGGATGGAGATCTTAATAAAAAAAAATGGATTTTAATTAATTTACACAGTCATTATTTAAAGCATTAATCTATTTATCTCCACTATTTCTCTTTTTATTTCTCAGTGAGCGCTATGTATGATGTCTACTTCAACTCTAATCAACGTCCTTCGNGAAAAGTGAAATTTTACCATATTTTCGTGTTTGTGTTAGATCCAGTTCATTTTACCAAGGATATTGGATAGTACTGTTACAAGACGCCTGAGGGGCGTATCCGAGTGTTTGAGGGATGGAGATCTTAATAAAAAAAATGGATTTTAATTAATTTACACAGTCATTATTTAAAGCATTAATCTATTTATCTCCACTATTTCTCATTTTATTTCTCAGTGAGCGCTATGTATGATGTCTACTTCAACTCTAATCAACGTCCTTCGTAATGTCTATGTTTTGTTATAGTCAATTAACTTATACTCATCATTAACACACTTTCAGTCTGTCTGTTGCCATCATTTGTAGTGGCTTTCACTCACGCATCTAGTCCAAAATCGAGCATGGCAGTCAAAATCGCACTCGTAGTCGCAGATTTCCTCCCACGGGTCACTTCTCTCGCCTCTCGTCGTTTATCGCCAAAACTCCAGCCACTCATCAATTTCGGCTCGGGGACCCGACGCGCTTTTTATAGCCGCTGGCCTTGACCTGGAAAGTTTGACGCACCCCGAGTCACACTGAAACTAGGGCAGTAAACCGCTATGAAATTCTTCAGATAAACGCAGCAACTCAATGTGCTAGAGGTCAGGAGCACGTGCGGCAAAGCGGTTATCGTGGCGGTACAATTTTGGTAACAAGATATGTGTATCTTGNTTACACAGTCATTATTTAAAGCATTAATCTATTTATCTCCACTATTTCTCTTTTTATTTCTCAGTGAGCGCTATGTATGATGTCTACTTCAACTCTAATCAACGTCCTTCGTAATGTCTATGTTTTGTTATAGTCAATTAACTTATACTCATCATTAACACACTTTCAGTCTGTCTGTTGCCATCATTTGTAGTGGATTTCACTCACGCATCTAGTCCAAAATCGAGCATGGCAGTCAAAATCGCACTCGTAGTCGCATATTTCCTCCCACGGGTCACTTCTCTCGCCTCTCGTCGTTTATCGCCAAAACTCCAGCCACTCATCAATTTTGGCTCGGGGACCCGACGCGCTTTTTATAGCCGCTGGCCTTGACCTGGAAAGTTTGACGCACCCCGAGTCACACTGAAACTAGGGCAGTAAACCGCTATGAAATTCTTCAGATAAACGCAGCAACTCAATGTGCTAGAGGTCAGGAGCGCGTGCGGCAAAGCGGTTATCGTGGCGGTACAATTTTGGTAACAAGATATGTGTATCTTGTATTATCGCTCGCAGACGTTCCAAATATCCCGTGTGACTCGTCGCCATCATGTAACTACTCTGTCCTTCACTTCCACTCGCTCGCGCGGGACAAAGCAGCGTGTGCGTGACAATACATATTTCAATTCGCATCGGCCTCCAGCACCATAATTCATTTAGTGTTAGTGTGGAGTATTTTCACTTTAGTCTTACCAGTTTGCATTACATTTCGGTGCCCTTAATAACTACACTCTAAGTAATTATTCGCAAATTTATCGCATCAGTATTTACAAGACGCCAGAGGGACGTAGGTCCGAGTTCGTGAGGTATGGAGGTCTTAACAAGAATAAAAAAAACTAACTGTATTAATTTTTTTTAATTGATTTATACTGCAATAAATATAAACACGTATATTATTTACGGCATTAAAGTCTCTCCACTTGTAGTCTTGTTATTCTTAGTGAGCGCAATATATAATGTCAATTTTAATTAATATTCTTATCACTCTTTCTATACTGGGTACAGTCAATTCAAACACATTATTTACTCATGCCTATTCAATATGTCTATTGNGATTTCGGTACCCTTAATAACTACACTCTAAGTAATTATTCGCCAATTTATCGCATCAGTATTTACAAGACGCCAGAAGGACGTAGGTCCGAGTTCGTGAGGTATGGAGGTCTTAACAAGAATAAAGAAAACTAACTATATTAATTTTTTTTAAATTGATTTATACTGCAATAAATATAAACACGGCTATTATTTACGGCATTAAACTCTCTCCACTTGTAGTCTTGTTATTCTTAGTGAGCGCAATATATAATGTCAATTTTAATTAATATTCTTATCACTCTTTCTATACTGGGTACAGTCAATTCAAACACATTATTTACTCATGCCTATTCAATATGTCTATTGCCACCATTCCAAATGTCTTACACTCACGCATCAAGTTCAATAGTCCCCCACGTCACTCATTCTCCGCTATACCGATGCTCGCAGTCCGCAGATTTCACTCCCGCTGGTCACTCGCGTCGCCACTCGTCGCTCTGCTGGCTCGTCGCTTCGCTGCATTCGCGCACCTGGCGCTTACGATCGTGCAATCCTCCACACTCTTGACTGTCGGCTTGAAGGCCCGGCGCGGCTTAAATAATCTCGATGGTCCGGTCTAGAAGGTTCCCTGAGCTCCGATTGTCGCTGAGAGGGGCTAGAGCGATGACCAGAACATTCTTGATATAACCTCAGAAATTCAGTCCGCTCAAGAACGGGAGCGCACGAGTCCCAGTGGGTTTATCTGACATGCGCGGCGGCAACCTTTTTCTCGCGTTACCGCTCGACCTTGACACACTCCTTCGCTCGCTCTCGGGGCAAGGGAAGCGATGCGTAGCAGCAACGTGTTACAGTATACAGGCTGTCCGGTAATTCGCGAATACGGACTGCACCGCACGAATCTATGGTCAAAAACTAAGTAGAAAATACTCTTACGAAAATATACATTAGACGCTTCGTTTACCATAAAAACGCAATGAAAGGTCCAAAAATCATTGTAGCAAACATGTGGTATTCCAATCAGACAAGGTGATGTGGCAATGCTGTAATTAATGTATCGTCGCAAGACATACGGCAAGGGAAAAAGCCGAACTCAGTAGTGCCAAGGAGGCCATGGAGTTCACATGCTGTGAGTACTGGGACATGGAAATGGCCATGGGTGCATCCGGTGGCCAAGCTCCATGCATGCTGCGTGCATCCAACATGCGAAAAATTGCATTGCTATGGGCAGAGCAAACTTCGAACACCTGTTATGACGTTTCGACATTTTGTATGANTGTGCTTAACATGGAGTAGTCATTTTGTCTATTTTAATGTTGTTTTTCTCGTAAACCAAGAACCTTGCGCATTTTTACCAAAGAATATTTTCTACGTAGTTTTGATCATACATTCGTGTGGTGCAGTCCGTATCCGCGAATTACCTGACAACCTGTTTAGTGCATTCGCGGTTACTTCCAACTTTTGTGAAGCCCTGCTAAAGTTCTACCTCCAGGATGTTCGTTCGCCTCATGCAAAGAAAGCTTAAACAAGTACACCAGGGCTAATGAACCGCATTCATGCGCACTCTGTGTAATAATATTTTGCATAGGGACTATTTCTTACTAGCCATTACCGATACACCTATTATCTCTCTGTCGTTATTCATATCCATTACAAATGAAATATTGCAATCTATAGATAAGAATATAACTAAAAGTTAAATTTTAACCAGAAATACTGTACTTTTATTTTAACAGAAGTGTCAGGCACTTGTGACGCACGACATATTTAGGAAGCAACCAAATACGTCGTACAGGGGGTTTTTTTTTCCTCAAAGTTTTGATTCGAAAAGTGTGAAGAAACCGCGAATAGACCATAGTGAGAAAGCGCGAATGGTAAATTCTTGTCTGGTACATTCGCGGTAACGTTCCTAAATTTGCTCAGGAAAGAGTAGAATGCGTTGGTAAATTCCCAACTTTTTTTAGTAGCGGTGATTAAAATTCCTGTATTTTCAAGGGACAAGGGGACAAGCCGGCCGCCATCTTAAAAGACGTCATGCAGCAACCTACTGCTCTGTCATTCTTCGCTGACGGCGGCCATGTTACATTTACGCTCCCGCTCTGTCTTTCCTGGCCAATGGCAGCCATCTTGGATGTCCCTACTTCATGCTCTTGCATTTCATGTGGGGGTTTTCTCAGAGTCCTCCCGATCTCCTTTATTTCCTCACTCTCTCATTCCTGCCTACCGGATGTGCCCACTTCATGCTCTTGCATTCTGTGTTGAGGGTTATCTCAGAGTCCTGATCTCCTTTATTCTCTCATGATCTTTCATTCCATCCTATAAGATGACCCCAATTCATGCTTTTGAATTCTGTGTGGCGGGATTTCTCTCATCATGCTCTGTCAATTCACCTTGGTTTTCTCATATTCCTTCTGGTCTCCTTTCACCTGGCATCCTGGTGGGGACGAGTCCCATGCTCTGCCATTTAACCTTGGTTTTCTCATATTCCTTCTGGTCTCCTTTCACCTGGCATACTGGAGGAGATCGGGACGACTCTGAGAAAAAACCATGCAGAATACAAGAGCATAAAGCCTGTCGTCATTGTGGGGACCTGGATGGGATAGCATGGAGGAAATCCTCCACATGTGGGAGGAATAGCACTGAGAAAACCCTGGGGATCTAGGAGGGATGGCGTGGTGAAAACCCTCCACACCGAATGCAAGAGCATGAAGTAGGGAAATTCAGTAGGAAGGAATGAGAGAGTGTGAAAAAATAAAAATCATGAGCACTCTANTGTGAGTACTGGGACATGGAAATGGCCATGGGTGCATCCGGTGGCCAAGCTCCATGCATGCTGCGTGCATCCAACGTGCGAAAAATTGCATTGCTATGGGCAGAGCAAACTTCGAACACCTGTTATGACGTTTCGACGTTTTGTATGCTGATGATGTACACTGTGCTTAACGTGGAGTAGTCATTTTGTCTATTTTAATGTTGTTTTTCTCGTAAACCAAGAACCTTGCGCATTTTTACCAAAGAATATTTTCTACGTAGTTTTGATCATACATTCGTGTGGTGCAGTTTGTATCCGCGAATTACCTGACAACCTGTTTAGTCGATTCGCGGTTACTTCCAACTTTTGTGAAGCCCTGCTAAAGTTCTACCTCCAGGATGTTCGTTCGCCTCATACAAAGAAAGCTTAAACAAGTACACCAGGGCCAATGCGCCGCATTCATGCGCACTCTGTGTAATAATATTTTGCATAAGGACTATTTCTTACTAGCCATTACCGATACACCTATTTTCTCTCTGTCGTTATTCATATTAGTTACAAATGAAATGTTGAAATCTATAGATAAGAATATAACTAAAAGTTCAATTTTAACCAGAAATACTGTTCTTTTATTTTAACAGAAGTGTCAGGCACTTGTGATGCACGACATATTTAGGAAGCAACCAAATACGTCGTACAGGGTTTTTTTTTTTTTCAAAGGTTTGATTCGAAAAGTGTGAAGAAACCGCGAATAGACCATAGTGAGATAGCGCGAATGGTAAATTCTTGTCTGGTACATTCGCGGTAACGTTCCTAGATTTGCTCAGGAAAGAGTAGAATGCGTTGGTAAATTCCCAACTTTTTTTAGTAGCGGTGATCAAAATTCCTGTATTTTCAGGGGACAAGGGGACAAGCCGGCGGCCATATTAAAATACGTTATGCAGCAACCTACTGCCCTGTCATTCTTCGCTGACGGCGGCCATGTTACATTTACGCTCCCGATCTGTCTTTCCTGGCCAATGGCAGCCATCTTGGATGTCCCTACTTCATGCTCTTGCATTTCATTTGGGGTTTTTCTCAGATTCCTCCCGATCTCTTTTATTTCCTCACTCTCTTATTCCTGCCTACCAGATGTCCCCACTTCATGCTCTTGCATTTAGTGTGAAGGGTTTTATCCGTGTTATCCCTCCCATGTCCCCAGGATTTTCTCAGTACTGTCCCTCCCGCACTTGGAGGGTTTCTTCAATGCTATCCCATCCAGGTGCCCACCAGGATGCCAGGCTTCATGCTCTTACATTCTGTGTTGAGGGTTATCTCAGAGTCCTGATCTCCTTTATTCTCTCATGATCTCTCGTTCCATCCTATAGGATGACCCCAATTCATGCTCTTGCATTCTGTGTGGCGGGATAGCTCCATGCTATCCCACCATGCCAGCACCATCCATCTTGCCTGAAGAATGTTCGAGTTCATTGCCCTGTCATACAACTTATCTCATGCTGTCAATTCACCTTGGTTGTCTCATATTCCTTCTGGTCTCCTTTCACCTGGCATCCTGGCGGGGAGGAGTCCTATGCTCTGCCATTTCACCTTGGTTTTCTCATATTTCTTCTGGTCTCCTTTTACTTGGCGTACTGGAGGAGATCGAGAGGACTCTGAGAAAAAAATCATGCAGAATACCAGAGCATAAAGCCTGTGGTCATTGTGGGGACCTGGATGGGATAGCATGGAGGAAATCCTCCACATGTGGGAGGAATAGCACTTAAAAAACCCTGGGGATCTGGGAGGGATGGCGTAGTGAAAACCCTCCACACCGAATGCAAGAGCATGAAGTGGGGACATTTAGTAGTAAGGAATGAGAGTGTGAAAAAATAAAGATGATGAGCACTCTAGAATCCCCCGCCATGGAATGCAAGAGTATGAAGCCTGGCATCATGATGGGGACCTGGGAGTTATATACTGGCATCCTGATGGGGATCTGGGTGGGATAGCACAGAGGACATTGGAAGGATAGCACGAAGAGAGGAATAAGAGAGCATGCAAAAATAAAGGATATATGGAGGACTCTGAGAAAACCCGCCACACGGAATGCAAGAAAATAAAGTAGGGACATTCAAGATGGCCGCCGTTGGCTAGGAATGACAGCGGGAAAGGAAATCCAACATGACCACTGTCGGCAAGGAATGACAAAGCAGGAGGTTTCTGCGTGATGTCATCCGAGATGCCCACCGGCTTGTCCCCTTGCCTCCGCCAGGACGCGAGGTGGGCCAGATCCGGTCATTTCCTACTACTAAGAACTCATTAAAATTGAACTTCCAGTAACACTTTCACTGCATGATTAAATCACGTTCCTACATTAAAAAATGGCTTAAGTAAAGTAATAAAAGTAGAACGGTAGACTGATACGAACATTATTACCTTAGGGGGAAAAATTTTAGCAACCGATTCCTTATTTGACTAATTATTATAGGCATTTTACAAAACTGTTCTGCTTATGTAACTGTACCGATTTATTCTTTCTTAGTAAAATGTAATTTCTGTATTAATCGGAGGTGTTTAAATTAATTCTAACCTTTGGGTTGTCGTTTTATTTTGAAGTCTCTTAATTCTTGGCATTGTAGAGGATAACATTTACGAGAGTTATTCGTAAGTACGGTCCGAATCGCCGTAGCTAATCGAATGTCGTGCGAACATTGTAACGTGCATGCGCACTGACTCCCGGCATGCCTTGCTCGTCAAACGGCGCCACTTGCATTGGTATTGTTGCAGTGTGCTGTTTACAGTGTCAGTTCAAAATGTTTAAAACAATTGATCAGGCCGCCGACTGTGAAATACGGTCAGTGATTCGGTTTTGACAGCAAGGAACGTTTCAGCAGCGGAAGTTCATCGACATATAAGTCAAGTGTATGGCCCCAATGCGATGAGTGACAGCAAAGTGCGTAAATAGGCGAGAGCTTTCAAGGACGGACGGTAAAATGTCCATGATGAACCGCGATCAGGCCGACCATCAGTGATCACAGAAGATTTGGTCAAAGCCGCGGAAGAAAAGATTTGTGAAGACCGGCAATTCACAATTTCAACTTTAGCATTGGAATTTCCGAATGTGGGTAGAACAACTTTGCACAAAATTGTCTCTGAAAATTTGCAATTTCACAAATTGTGCGCACGTTGGGTTCCCAGGCTGCTTACTGAGGAACGCCAAATGAAAAGAATGGCTTGTGCTCTTGATTTTTTGGACCGATATCATAAGGAAGGTGATCAATTTTTAGAGAAGATTGTCACAGGGGACGAGACGTGAAAGAAGCAGTTACAGACTGCTTATCCTCACGGGCGGCAGACGTCTATGACTTAGGCATACAAAAGCTACATCTTGCAATACTGTTTACAAATTTGTTTATACCTTTCTATGTGGAAAAATAGAGAAACATGTAAGGAATTAAGTAAAAAAAAGTTTTTTGAAAAAATCTGTGACTGTTTATGTTTTATGAGAAATCGGACCTTACTTTCCGAATAACCCTCGTAGTTTGCTAAATGGTATGTAAGCGTCAGCCAATGAACACCCACGACGATCGTGGCATCTTTACTGGCAGTTGATAACTAACAACCTAACATCTCAAAACACAACCAGCATTTAGTCATATTACTATTCAAGTTTGACATTTTCTGGCATAGACGCTTCTTATTCTGAACTGAATTCACAAATAAGTATAATCATACACATGCTTATGCTCTTGCGACTTTAGTATTTTTTATGCTTGTTTATTACGGCAAATGCCAGTTTATTGCTACTAACAGCTGTTGGTCACTGCCGCAGAATTTTTGCTTAAGGTACATTACCTGCTAATTTTTATTTTGAACGAGTGAATTGAATTACAGTTTCAGAACATCTCTACGCGCCATAATTATTTAGGTAAACGCATAATTTTTCATTGTAAAACCATCCTTAGCCATTTATGAATAATGTTCGTTGCCAGAATATTCGCGCAGTCTGTCGGTATCACAATACGCCTGCAATAGCAAAGATATCGGACCGCGAGGTCTTAATAACTGCGCATGCGTTTCTGGGCTGCCATCTACTGCGCATGCGCATTTTTATGCTTGATTTTTCAATATAATATTATCCCAACTTAAGACGACCCCCAGAACTAACCTAAAATAGTAGATGTGTCCGTTTTTTTTTTAAAACTAACCTATAGTTTAGTTTGTTCGCGGTTTCTTCGAACTTTTTAAATCAAACCTTTAAAAAATTGCCCCATGTTCAACGTGTTTAGTTGTTTCCTAAATACGTCATGTATCACAAACGTTTTTTACTTCTTTTAACATAAAAGTATCTTATTTTTAGCTAAATTAAACTTTGACTTATATTATGTCGATAAATTATAATATTGAGTTTATAATTAACACGAATAAAAACAGGGTAAAATAGGTGTATTGGCAATACCAAGTAAGAAATAGGTAGTTTTTACGCAAAATATTATTACAAAGATTGCGCACGTATGCGGTGTGTTGTCCCTTAGGTGTAATTATCTAGACTCTGTTAAGCTTTGTTTGCGTGAGGCGGAGTAATATCCTGGAAGTAGGACTTGAGCAGAGCTTCGGAAAAGCTGGAAGTAAACGTAAATGAACTACCCTAGTTGATCGAGTGATTTGAATTTCTAACTAACCAAGGATAGTCGGTGAACAAGGGGCTCGTTTTCACACGCGCATGCACAGTAGCCACGGCTCCTACTGTCCACGGACGCACGTGTGTCGCCGCTGTATATAAGTCCATTCACGGTTACTTCCAACTTTCCTGGAGCCCTGCTAAAGTTCTACTTCCAGGCCATTCCTCCGCCTAGTGCAAACAAAGCTTAACCAAGTCTAGGAAATTGAAACGAAGGAACGGCGCATCGCATTCGTGCGCACTCAGTTCAATAATATTTTACGTAAGAACTATTTCTTACTAGGCATCACCAACACAACTATTTTCTCCCTGTTTTTATCCATATTAATAACAAATAAAATATAATATACAGGATGATTCTAAAATCATGGGACAAACATTGAGGGGTGGTAGAGCTCACTAAAACAAACAATTATTGTATAGGAATATATGGGCGGAAGTGACGCGTTGAGGCACAAACACAAAAACATAACACATTAACGGAAACATAAAATGTTCATTAGCAGCATACTTAACGAGTGATTCCGTACAGAAAATGTTAAAACAGTTGCTGGAAATGCATCCACCAACAGTCACGCATGCTTGGCGACCTCTACATATGGCGTGATTGGCTGACAATGGTGGCGTGCGTGAAATACCCGGCGTATTTGAATCTGTTCGCCAATCACTCCACCGACGTTACCAAGCTTGCATTACTGTCGGTGGTAGCAATTTTGAGCAATTATCATAAATATTGCTGTAAAAAGGCATTTAGCGGCGACGTTGTAAATAAACAATGTGTTGCATGTCTTGTGTTATTTTTGTGTTTGTGCCTGAACGCGTCACTCCCGCCCATATATTCCTATACAATAATGGTTTGTTTTAGTGAGCTCTACCACCCCTCAATGTTTTTCCCATGATTTTAGAATAATCTTGTATAAATAAAAATTCAATTAACCGAAAATAAGGTATTTTATGTTAAGAAAAGTTTAAAACGCTTGTGATACGTGACATATTTAGAAAACAACCGACCAAGTTAGACATGGGGTGTTTTTTCAGAGGTTTGATTTTTAAAAAAAAGTGTGAAGAAACAGCGAATAGACTACACGCGTGCGTATTGTGTTGGCGCCGCGGGTTGGTGGCACAGGTAGTATGGTCAGTATTCTCACCGCGGGTGAAGTTGCGCTGGAGGCTGCATCATCCCATGATGCACGAGTTAGCTAAGAGCACAGGAACTCGTCGGCCTTNATAATTGTTTGTTTTAGTGAGCTCTACCACCCCTCAATGTTTGTCCCATGATTTTAGAATCATCCTGTATGAATAAAAATTCAATTAACCAAAAATAAGGTATTTTATGTTAAGAAAAGTTTAAAACGCTTGTGATACATGACATATTTAGGGAACAACCAAGCGCGTCATGCATGGGGTGTTTTTTCAGAGGTTTGATTTTTAAAAAAAAGTGTGAAGAAACAGCGAATAGACTATACGCGTGCGTATTGTGTTGGCGCCGCGGGTTGGTGGCACAGGTAGGCATAGGTAGGTCAGTATTCTTACCACGGGTGAAGTTGCGCTGGAGGCTGCATCATCCCATGATGCACGAGTTAGCTAAGAGCACAGGAACTCGTCGGCCTTCGAGCTCCTGACCTGCCTGCCGAGATAGTCTCCTCAAGGACATCTGACTGGTGACGTGTCAAGCTTCCTCGTGTTTCAAGAAACTATTAACACCTTGGAAAATGACGAAGAAGAAAGAGGGATGTTGCAGAAAGTCTGATCTCCAGGTTGTCCCTTCTAGTGATCCCGTTCGCCATTTCTGAATGTTAAACTGTAATTCGTAACGGTTCTTCTTTATAGGCGCGTTACATTTTACTAGTAATTAAATGTTTTAGCACAAAATTTTCATTCCCCGTTATTTCTTAAGTCTAAAGTATTCACTAATTAAACTTGATATTGCATTGTTCATGTTACAAATACATTTGAAAAAAAAATTCTTCTTCTAAGAAGTATAAAAATGTACAATAATTTATATTATATCGTATTAATCATGAACGTAAAATAACATGCATTGAGGGTTACGTAATGTAATCTCTAGCTGACAAAAATATATTTTTCGATAGCGTAGTATTTTCATAACCTCTAAACTAATCATCCTTCTCTTCGTGGCCATACTGTTTTTCCTCTTTGACTCGTTAGTAAAACTTTTGAACGTTTCCCAGCTCTCAAGAAAAATCATGGCGAGTCATAATTTACAGTCGCCATCGATCAATTCTCTTCCGGTTGGTGGTAAAAGGTGTAAACACCGATGACTGACGAGTGATATTCTCCATCGAGAAAAAGTGGGATGAAATAGAATTTTCCCAATTTTTCAAACCACGAGTTGTGTTTCAAAAAATAACGGAAGTGTAACGAACAGTAATATAAACTGTACTTGTAAAAGAAAATTTTTATTGTCGTAAAAATTACAGGTATAAATATATGTATTTTCTCCCTCTTCTCATAACTGGCGCTTTAAAATTTATGATATATATTTTTTTTACGATTTTTCAGTTATATATAGGATATATTTATAAGCTGGCAATAGCGTGCGTTAGACTTGTGTAGCATAAAAAAAATCAGCGGCTCTGTTACTTCAGTATACATTTTTTTGTATTATTTTTTCCAACGTTGTTTTTTTCCTTAAACTTTACTGCGTAATAACAGACTCGTGGGCACATTTTTGTGGTATATTATTTGCTAATTACGAAGCGTGGAGTAATTTTATAGGCAGTGTCCATAATTCGAACATAAACCGGGCGTGTTTCGTCTTCAGGTTGCATGCCTGCCTAANCTTCAGTATACATTTTTTTGTATTATTTTTTCCAACGTTGTTTTTTTCCTTAAACTTTACTGCGTAATAACAGACTTGTGGGCACATTTTTGTGGTATATTATTTGCTAATTACGAAGCGTGGAGTAATTTTATAGGCAGTGTCCATAATTCGAACATAAACCGGGCGTGTTTCGTCTTCAGGTTGCATGCCTGCCTGACATTTGGGAATTGAGTTCCACCTCGATCGGTTACATTCGAGATGTATTTTTGTTCCCACTTCTCCTGAATACTCGNACATTTGGGAATTGAGTTCCACCTCGATCGGTTACATTCGAGATGTATTTTTGTTCCCACTTCTCCTGAATACTCGTAGCTTTCCACGTCCATCCTAGTCGAGTGACAGTGCAGTTCTTTGAAATGACTCGTCCCAGTTCTTACCTGTTAGACTGATGCTGAATGGTTTTTCGTTTTAGTTTACTTTAGTAATTTTCTTCTGTTTTTGCAACAGTTTAGAGTCGTTAAATTACATAGTATTATCTGATCTTGTATGTAATATTTTTATCTTGTCTTATTAATTGTGAGCTCTTTATATCCATAAAACTTATATATATATATATATATTTTTTTTTTTTTTCATTTTCCTTGTTTACTTAACATGTTTACATTTGTATAAATTTCTCATACAGATATGTTTAGTTGATAGTTACCATTTATGACCCTGACATGCTATTGTTAATTTTTACATATTCAACAAACGGCCTGTAAATATTTACAGTGTATGTAACGCAAATATTTAGCTTTAGTTTTTTAGTTTGTTTTATAATATTATTTTAGATTAACACTGCTGTTTATTATCTCTTGTTTAATTTAGTAAATTATTATTATTTTATGTGGTTAAATGAAAGACAAGGCGATGTCGCCATAACTTTGCCATGAAAAAACAAGTCGTAAAATAAAAAATGCAGCTTAACCTTATTGTATAAAGGGGTAATACATATAAAACATAATATTACAAATAGTAAATTAGGAAAATAAACAAATCGAGTTTTGATAATTAATTGACACTGTTGTTTTAAGAGTCATCTTACTTGAAAATGGAATAGAAAAATGGAGGTTATTCAAGAAAAATAAACCGAAAATATATAAAAAATTTTAGCCTGACTCCTAAGAGTAGGATATGCATTTGAAGTTTGAGCAGAACCACTAAGTTCGCAAATATTACTAAGGTTATTTAAGAAGGGATAGTGTAATCTCTGGGTGATGTGCAATAGAACAAAGACCTGCGACCATTCTAAATTCTGTCGCTGTCAAGTCATTTCATGAGAAAATATGGTTTACCGCCCTTATTTGACATAACATTTTCGTAATACTGTAGCATGAAAGTTTCTACGTAAATTATGATTATTGCAAGAATAAAATAAAAGATTGCCTTCTGTCATTCCATAAACTTCGCCGTTTTTGAAAAAATCATGTAGTTAGTTTTTATTTAAGAAGTTACATGCCTGACGCATAGGCAACACCCAATACACTGTAGTCGATATCGTGCACCACCACAAGGGGCAAACTGAATATACGAACACACGAAACCAGCATNGGGGCAAACTGAATATACGAACACACGAAACCAGCATATGCACTGTAAAATGTTTTGAATTTGAAAACTGTGCCAGTGTACACTACAATCCATCTCACTGTTGACAGAAACAGTTCGAATATTTTACCAGTTCTACAGTATACTTAGCATATCGCAGCACGCCTGGTGTTTTCGATATGTAGCGCCTGTCTTTGAAATCTTCATTAATATCTTCCTGATGTCAAGTTGAATTCGTTATTCAGACCATTTTCAGGTTTGTTGGGGTGCATATGTCATCTGCCCCTATTATCGTTATACACTTTCAACTCGCGTGTAATGCGCCTTGCCTACTTACCAGTCAATCCGTTTAATGGATAGAAATCAAATATATTAATTTCTATAAAATGAAATGTTTTATATAATAATAAGAGGTGACTTTTAAAAAACATTTATATGCGTATTAATAATCCGTCATTAACGTATATAGCCGTTTTTCCACTTCGCGTAATTTAATGCAAATATGTAATCTTAGTAATTTCCTTAACAGTGACATTTTTCAATAGGCTCAGATTTGTTTTTAAGTACACATCATCCAGACGTTTAATATTTATGTGTTATTCGCAAGAAATTATTGGTTCAGTGGCACTTTCAAAGGCGTATACCGCTTTTATTAAAGGTTTTGCTCCAAGGTTTTGCATCAACAAAATTAAAGGTCCGCCTTATTAAACTCAGAGAGGTGAGTATATTTCTGCAGAGTGTTTTGCAATTGTTCATCTTCTTGTGTTCACCTCGCCTGTAGAGCATGTGAGCCCTAGATAACATGAGGAAGAGAGCAGGGGCCATTTTGCCGCGTTTCCTTGCTTTCTCCAGTCTCATAACAGGTGCGCTGTAAACGACTCTCTATAGTGCTGCTTTTCTTACGTGTTGGACTTATTGTTTCTGTCGTTTACCTTATTTTTACCGTGTGTGGAAACCGTTAAACTGAAGATAATTAAAAATGGTTTTGTGTATAAATATTGGCATACGCGCGCCATTTTAAACTATACCCGTCCCTGTAACAGGTTTAATTTAATTTTTATGTTTTGCGAAAATTGGCAATTTTCGTAACATGGTTTGTAAATGTTTTGTTTTGATGTTAGATTACTAACTAGTGACAATAATGTAAGGAAAAATCATACACATTTTGGGATCGCACACAGTCTATACATTATGACATATTCGTGAACCGACATTAAATTCAGAGTATTTATGTTATTGTTGCTACCATATTTTCTGTAAGGAATGTACAGGAAAATATAAGTTCATAAGTGAATAAGCGATGTATACTGAAATGTAAATATGAATTTGATATTTGTACATAAATGATATTGCTGCTACCTCCATTACAGGCGACCTGAACCAAGCAAGTTGACTTCAGGAACGAGAGTCATTATATAGGTACCAAAATGCACCTGAAAATGTAGACTAAGTACGCGTTTCCAGTGCTATTCATAAGTAATGAAGCAATGCATATGTGAAAGAGTATCAGCATACCAGGTTGATATAAAGCAATCTAGTAGTTTATTATTTTAGAGTTTGTAATCGGAATTTTACCACGGAATACTGCTATTACATATGCCAATAGTTCGTATCACAAATTTGATAATAATGCTTATGGAATTGTACCCTGCACTCAGTACAGTGATGACTGTTTTAAGCGGGACCTTTAAGTGATCATTGTCGCAGGAATGAAACGAGAGCCTATGATGATAGAACGAAATACAATGTTTATATAATATATATACACACAGTCGAATCACATTATTATAACAACCTGCTAGAAGTGCCATCTGCAGCGCGTAGCCCATGACGTTTGGCCCGTGACGTGGTCTGGTGAAGCGGGTATATAATGCGACCGACGTCTTGCTATACACATTGCGCTTCCTGCTGTCATAGGTAAGGGAAGCGATTTAACTGAGTTGTAAAAAGGGATGATCATCGGCTTTCGGGCCAAGGGCGGCAGCATTTCGGAAACAGCGACGTTTTTGAACTGTTCACGTGCCTCTGTGGTAAAGGTGTATCGCGAGTGGACGAATGGCACCATTGGGAATAACCGTCGTGGAAACTGCGGAGCTCCACGCGCCATTGATGTCCGAAGTGAACGTCGACTACGACGGTGCGTGAAGGAGTTGGACAGCTCACCGTCCAAATGAACCAGGGGGCATCCAGACATGTCTACCGCCANCATTGGGAATAACCGTCGTGGAAACTGCGGAGCTCCACGCGCCATTGATGTCCGAAGTGAACGTCGACTACGACGGTGCGTGAAGGAGTTGGACAGCTCACCGTCCAAATGAACCAGGGGGCATCCAGACATGTCTACCGCCACAGTTCAGCGAACCCTTCTGCGAATGGGGCTTCGGAGTAGACGGAGGGTGACTGCACCCATGCTAACACAGGTGCATCGATGAAAAAGACTGGAATTTGCTCGACAGTATGGTGACTGGACCACTGCTGACTGGTGTCGGGTAGCCTTCTCCGACGAGTCACGTTCTCAGCTGCATAGAATGGATGGACGTCAGCGTGTCCGGAGAGAAAGGTCGGAGAACCGACACCCTGCATCCATTACTAGACGAACACAAGGCGGCGGGGGCAGTGTTATGGTCTGGGGAAAGTTCTCTTGGTATTCTATAGGTCCCATCTTCCGTGTGGAAGGCACTCTTGATCGATTTGGTTATGAATCCATCCTCGGTGATCCCGTCCACCCGTACATGATGATTGTCTTTCCTCGGGAGGATGGGATCTTCCAGCACGATAATACGCCTTGCCACGCGGCTAAAAGTGTTAGCACGTGGCTGGAAGAGCACGATCAAAATTTCAAAGTTATTCCCTGGCCCTCAAACAGCCCCTATCTTAATCCAATTGAACATCTGTGGGAGCACCTCGATCTTCGTGTTCGCAGTCTGTCTCCTCCGCCACTCGTCATGTTCGCAGTCTGTCTCCTCCGCCACGCACCCTTCAACAGTTGTGGGACGCACTGCAGACAGCATGGCTCCAGTCGCTGCCAGCTCGTCTAGCTGCTGTCCGTGCTCTGAAGGACGACTACTCTGGATTCTAGAAGGTGGTCATAATAATGTGATTCGATTGTGTGATACGGATTTTAAATTGATATCCTTTTTAATACAAATCTCAAAATTGAACAAAATTTATACGTTAGACTACAACTAAAAATAATTGTTCCTGTCATTAGAATGCCGTGAAAAATATTTCTTGGAATTTCGTTGTGCGGTTTGCTCGTATTTAAGTTTTAAATTTTGAAATAAAATTAAAACTCAAAATAGTTAGAATTTAAATAAACCTTTGCTTGTGAACCAAGAGTTTGATTTCAAACATATTGCAACATACAACTTCAACTGTAACTTCAATAAACACTTTACTTGAAAGAAAACTTTGCGTTGAAATAAATATTAATAAAACTTTTTTNCTTCAACTGTAACTTCAATAAACACTTTACTTGAAAGAAAACTTTGCGTTGAAATAAATATTAATAAAACTTTTTTAAATTTATGCGATTCAATATTTTAAGTTAAAATTCTCATATTTACGCTTAAAACAAAAGTGTAATTTTTTTGAATGTCTAAAATGTTAATATTTATGTCTATATTGTTTGTCATGTGTAAACATAATGTTTTATGTCCAAATCACGTNGAATGTCTAAAATGTTAATATTTATGTCTATATTGTTTGTCATGTGTAAACATAATGTTTTATGTCCAAATCACGTCTTTATTAAACTCTAGTGTAAAATTTATTTCCTTTTGTTACAGGGTTAAGCAAATAATGTTAAATTGCAAAACCCATATCCCTTAAGTGAATGCTTACTGGGAATAAAAGGGTGGATGAAAAATGCTATATTTGCGGTTTATAAAACGAGGTTACGAACAAAGTGTTTTATTTATGTAATGTGCGCGTTTCACTGTGTATACAAAAGGGTTTGTCCTGTAGCGAAATTTGAACAAGAATCAACGAATTGGCACACTATAATAGTGGTTCGCCACTCGTCTTACAACCATTTCACAAGTAGTAGTGTTGTGAAGATGGTATTTTATACGCTCCATGTATCATCTGCATTATTCGTGTCTCAACATCTAAGCCATAAGAATACGAAGAGCTTCCGTATTTTATATTTACGGAGCTCATTTCCGTTTTTCGTCATTACGGAGTGCCTTTCCGTAAATTAACTCTACATCTCCGTCATAGTTTCCGTAAATCTACAGAAATTTCTAACAGTGTTCTTGGGTTGGATAAAATGTAGTGGCTACGCTGCCATAATGCGTATCTGTTTTTATTGGCAGAAAAAGCTCCAGTTACATTTATTCAGCTTAATCCCCCCCCCTTTTTTTCCCTTCGCCATCACCCTTTCTTGCTACCTAGATGTCTACCACTTCTGCCACACGTGTGGAAAGGGGCCGCGGTGGTGTAGTGGTTAAATTCAAATCTCGAGGTAGACGACTGCCTTAAAGCATTTGGTAAAGAAACTTGTCACCTCAAATAATTATTTCTTAACATGTTTTCTGTTTATCTTTACAGTGTGTGGATACAGTCTGGCCCTACCTCCTGTGCCTGATCCCTTGGATATTACAGGAGAGATTTACCAGAGCCATAATCAGCGTGCACAGCTCAGGTTTGTCTTGTAATCCACGCCATAAAGCCACTTCAGGCATTACATTTGTCACATCAGTCAGTTCTTATGATGTTGCTGCGCACACTGTCCAGTTTCTTTGCTTATTTTCAAAAAACATGATGATAATAGTTAAGCTTCATACAAAGCTTATTAATTGTCTGCAGTTGAATGCAGTCCAATAGAAAGAGATTCCGCTCCTTCCAATCGCGGTGGGTGGACGTGGTTACCACCTCGCCTGTCAACAGCATGGGGCCGGGGCCTATCCAACCTCTACGAACGCGCTTCGTAAACGAGTCCTCTTACTAGGTGGACCAGACCAGCGACCCTTCATTAACGAGCATCAACCCTTCGAAACTGCTACCCGAGGCTGTTGACACGGAGCTGCCCTCCAGGCAAATACTCACCTCTAGGTCTCCTCCCAGCAGGAGGATTCAACCAATGCCACCCAGAGTCCGGCCCCCGATCAGCACGGCCAATGGCCGGGGCTTCACACTGATGCCCTGGGTCCCCACGACTATAACGTGCACACTGAGTTTTCACCCAGGAGAAGCCCAACTCCTGCAGGAAGCCAGTCAGTCCTTCTGTGGAGCTCCGCCACCCCGAGATCTACCCGAAGGCCTCAGTTGATGTGCACTCGGCTCGCGGGTCATCACCTCTGGCGAAGAACATATACAGTCTCTGGAAAACCGCACATGACCTCACCGTGGCTAATCGCCAGTGCACTGGCAGGGCCGCACCAGCCCATTATGTCCTCGCCCCGTCAGCCACGGCGTGGTCACCGTGTATTATTTCTTAACGAGTCAACTGAATTTTAAAGGACGAGGCCCTAGACGTGGTCATGTAGCATCCTCGTGTGGTGATGGTCCTTGTAGACAGGGAGCCGCGGTGGTGTAGTGGATAGATTACGCGCCTCCCACTTAGGCGAACCGGGTTCCGATCCCGGCGGGGTCGCTCCCAGATTTTCGCATGTGGGGATCGCGCCGGACGATGCCGCTGGTCTGCGGGTTTTCTCGGGGATCTCCCGTTCCCCCCTCCCTTTCATTCTGGCGCTGCTCCATATCTCGTTTCACCCTCATCGGCTCTCAAAACCTCGACGTTAAAGAGGCGCCCAAATCTCTGCACTCCACGTGTGGAAGGCGTCGTACACCGTAAGCGCATCCATCTCTGTCAACATCCCGCACTGACCGCCCTATGGCTTCTCTTATGCCCTACTGCTTCCCGCGAAGTGGTTCCTTCATCTTGGTGAAGAGATCGGAATCGCACGAACTCATGAGGTGAATACGGCGGATGTCCCAAGTACCTCCCATCGCCAGTTACGTGGTAGATCCGTCAAAGCGTTAAGCCCCTGTCCAACCGTCAAAATTTCGCCTTCAAATATATCTGACAATAAAATTTAAAGAGAAACACGGCCATCAAATTTTTCAATTCAAGAAATTGGATTAAGCAATCTTGAATGTATTTGAAACATGTCACACTGTCAATTTTTTTTCCTTGGAAGATCTAGTTTGAATTTCTATTTAAAAATTATTTTAAAATGATTTATTTTCACTACTTTATCAAATTTCGTCCGAGATATTTCTTGCACGATAAAATTTAATGGATCTGAGTTCTTAATTTGTTTGCGAATTAATCACTTCTAATAGCATTAATTCTCAAAGAGCTTCTGTATACATTATTTATCTTCATTACTTTTTTTCGTTTCCATCAGATGTTCGCCATAAAATTTATTAAAGTCGGCAACTGCAATTTTTGACATGCACGATTCTGATTGGCTGTCACCCTCAAACATCAAAGAAACGTTAGAACCCGTCCAATTGTTTTAAGTGTTTGATGGAAGCTAGAGCCATCCAACTTNTAAAGAGGCGCCCAAATCTCTGCACTCCACGTGTGGAAGGCGTCGTACACCGTAAGCGCATCCATCTCTGTCAACGTCCCGCACTGACCGCCCTGTGGCTTCTCTTATGCCCTACTGCTTCCCGCGAAGTGTTTCCTTCATCTTGGCGAAGAGATCGTAATCGCACGAACTCATGAGGTGAATACGGCGGATGTCCCAAGTACCTCCCATCGCCAGTTACGCGGTAGATCCGTCAAAGCGTTAAGCCCCTGTCCATCCGTCAAAATTTCGCCTTCAAATGTACCCGACAATAAAATTTAAAGAGAAACACGACCATCAAATTTTTCAATCCAAGAAATAGGATTAAGCAATCTTGAATGTATTTGAAACATGTCACACTGTCAATTTTTTTTTTTTTACTTGGAGGATCTAGTTTGAATTTCCATTTAAAAATTATTTTAAAATGATTGTTTTTATTACTTTATCAAATTTCGTCCGAGATATTTTTTGCACGATGAAATTTAATGGATCTGAGTTCTTAATTTGATTGCGAATTAATCACTTCTAATAGCATTCATTCTCAAAGAGCTTCTGTATACATTATTTATCTTCATTACTTTTTTTCGTTTACATCAGGGGTTCGCCATTAAATTTATTGAAGTCGGCAACTGCAATTTTTGTCATGCACGATTCTGATTGGGTGTCCCCCTCAAACATCAAAGAAACGTTAGAACCCGTCCAATTGTTTTAAGTGTTTGATGGAAGCTAGAGCCATCCAACTTNCCCTCAAACATCAAAGAAACGTTAGAACCCGTCCAATTGTTTTAAGTGTTTGATGGAAGCTAGAGCCATCCAACTTTTCCACACAAACGTGGCGGCGGTAATGACGTCTCGGTGACGTCACAACCTTCCAACTTTGACCAAACTGATCGGAAGCAGTTTTACAGAAATATGTGACAATTTGACAGGGGCTTTACTGTGACACCGTGTAATTGTCACTGTCAGATACGGCAGACGCTACATCACCACATGCTCCACGCAGTCCCCGAAAACAGCGTTGTGCACTCCGACCACGTGCCACTTCATTTTTGATTCACGCACTTTGTTGTTCTTTCGTATAAACATATTGTTAGTACAATTCCACTCTCCTCTACTTCACGCGCTGCAGTAGTTGTGTGAACAACATACAGCCGTTCTCACTCGCTGAACTTCGTCTGACCTTCCATTATCAGCAACGGAAACTCCGTGACTGTGACTCACGACTCCGGCGCGGCAGCAGTGTTGCCACTACTGTTTATCCAATCCAAGTAAAATTACTAGTACTTCGGTTATTGGAAAGTTTTTTACTTATATGGCAAAACCTGCTACAGCAATGGTTCAAATTTGTAATCTTGGATGTCAACACATCTCACAACGCCGCAGCAAAGATTGTTGAGTTCCAGCGCGCTGCAGGCGTCTGTGATCCTAGGCACAAAGTCCCTCTTGACGTTCCACAGGAGTTTCGTACGCCAGACGTTTTAAACGGCCCCGCCGGAAAAGAAAATCTGGTGGACTTACGTCGGGAGAGCGCACAGGCCATTCGGTGGTGCCGCGGTAGCTAAGCCACGCGTTGATCGAGAATCTCACCTGATGTGCACGAACACAGTTTTATCGACAGCAGGTTCACAACGGTACATACTAGGTTTCGCAGGGAGGNCTATTAATCTTTCACTGCCCACTAATAAAAAGTATGGTTTCCGCCTATGTGTATACTGTAGCATTTTCTATTAGTACATGTAAGAATTTAGAATTATTTCATGTCAAGAGGGTTTGTACGGTGGCCATGCCGGTTTTACCCTCTATTCTTAGTTAAAGGTTAACCATAGGTACACCCAGGGAGGTAGTCATGAACCCCAATCACGGCCATGGCTGCCCACTCCCCCTCTGCCGCGATGCCTGCCTCATTGTATCACTTCCTTCCCCTAGCCCTGAGTAGCATTTAGCTCCCGTCTCTGCCTGGGACGCACACTTGATTCTTACAATTAAGGCAGGTCAGGAAAATCGGTCATACTGAGCAGGGTGAAGTCATGCACATGTTCCCCTCCTTTGCCCACCCTCCGTGACGTAATCTTGGGGGAAGAAGGAAGCATGCGCCGGGAACGAGACACGCTGATCTCAAAATAAAACATTTTTTTGCCAATTGTGATGTATTCCGAGTCTGACACTATGCCGAGCTGTATCGTGTATGGGTGCAACTAAATACACTAAGAGACAAATACCGGACAGCTCTATACAAATAGCATAGGCATGTGTGCGAAAAAAATAACATAGTGGCAAGACGTGTTAATATTATTGTATTTCTGTAAATATTTCAAAAGTTATTTATTACTATCATTTGTCGGTAAATATTTTTCACTTCTGAAACATTTGACGTATTGGGATTAGTTTACGTCGTTGACATTGTTAAATAAACTTTCCATAGAGGAAAGAAAGTTTTGTCTTCATATCCAGAATGTTGGTATCGAATTATTAATATTTAAAAAAATGTTGTAGTAAACACACGTGCTGCTGTCTGCTGGCTGGAGGTAACAACACTGCCGGATTTTCTCACAGAAATCTTCAAGCTGTACGGTATTAGTTTCTAGTGTATTTGGTGCAACAGTTGCTCACAAAAACAAATAAAAGTGACGTCGAATAGTTTAGTTTTAAGTGAAGGACGTTGCTAAAAAGAAAGTGGGCAGTGGCATGCAATAGAAACGACGAATTTAACGTGAGGACGTTAAATTACTCTCGATTCAAGCCTTTCATTATAAATATTATTATACTTTAAAGTGACTCGTTAATCTGTCTTATTAAATTTGCAGAGTAAACGAAAAACTGTTGCGTGAAAAGCACGAACACTTTTAGCCGTCATAACTGCCATGTATTTGTTGAAATTTACCGGAGTTGTTAATTTGTCTGTCACTAGTGTTAAGTAGTAAGACTTTTAAATTTAATTTATAATACAGCCAACATCGTTTGATTCTGTACGAAGTGCAGGTATTTGTTCTTGATATAGAGAATTGAGAAGTTTTAAACGTGTGTATATAATCTTGATCAAAAGGCTTGTGCAACACAAGGAATTTTAAATTCAAGTGTTTGAGCGAAAAAAAAAAGAGTACCAGAATTCGCGATAGTCATAATTGTAAACAATGCTGAAATGTTCTCTTTTCCGTTTTTGGCTTTGTATAAAGTTTCGAATTTCGGGTATCGTACGACACAAAAATTAATTTTATGGTTCCATGGCCACAACAATGTCTATTTACAAAGAAATATTGATTTGATGACATGAAATAATGCTGTACACTATACAGACTTTTCAGCTGATTTATTTTTTACTTACTGTTTATTTCTATAAAAGTATCTGTCGATACCATTGTAGCTTCCTTGTTAGTCTACTCTCCAAAGTAAAGGTAGGCTTATGCAATCACCGGGTTGTCTGCCTCGAATGTAGCCCCCCCCTCCCCCCAATTCTAACTTTTAAACCCAACAACAGAATTTAACCAAACTAGGTCCTCATATATTATTTAGTAAGGACATCACACTTCTATAGTTTTCGAATACACCAAGTACTTATTTTCAAAATGGTGGCAATGTTTTGAAATTCAGGCCACTATGTTATATTTAGGGAACCAATTATACGATTTAAACCAATTTTGGAACATTGACAGTGTATTATGTAAGCATTGAATTTTAAATGTGATAAATGGCATTAATCTGCCATTTTGGAAGATAGTACAAATTAAAAAAAAAATTAAGGTTTTTTATATTATATGTCGGGAACCATTTAACCGATTTATACCAAATTAGGTACGTTGGCAGTGCATGACGTACACATTTAATACTGATAATGTTATTAACTGGCCATTTTGAAAGATAGTACAACATGAATTTTTAAGTTTTTATGATATATCTCAGTAAATGCACAACCGATTCCTGCCAAATTTGGCATATAAATCATACTTTTGTAGGCCATGTTCATATATGCAATTTAAATGGCGGCTATATAAATAATTTAGATTCATTTGCAATATCTATTTTACTGTTGGTTCATTGTCGACCAAACTTGCTGTACTGAAATTATATTTTACCAGCATTAAAAATGTATTAATACATAACTTCTTTTGTACGCCATTTTGTAAGATTCCTGCACATGAAAATATAGATTGAATGTTATATCTCGGGAAACAATTAACCGATTCCTACCAAATATGACACTCAAATAATACTATGGCAGGCCATTTAAACTGGCATGATTTAGTGGGTCTGAATATTATTTTCAAAATGGCTGCCGAATAAACGATTTAGAATATTATGCTATATCTATGAAATAATGCAACAAATTTGAACTTAACTTTGCATGCTGGCAGTATTGTAACATCTCGTCTTCGGCAAGATTACAATTATTTGTCACTTGATTTGAACAGTGTTTTCATTTTATCGTGTAATGTCCGTTTACATGACAGAGGTCAAATTTATTATTTATGAATTTATTTTTTCTTGTAATGTGTTACTTCCTTTATGTGGTACACTACTCCTTGGTTCCTATGGTGCGAAAAAACAAACAGTTCTGGAAGTTAACATATATGGCTGAAATATAAAGATTATTGTACGATTTTGTTCTCATAAAAACTCAACTATTTTAAGTCCAGACGAAATGGCCACTAAATTTTGCTACAGCAATTAATACCGAATTTTGACATGTGAATAATAGCCTACTATTGGATAAAGAACTGTTAGTGATAAAATATTTTTCTCTTTCAATTTTTTTCGGCAAACTTTCTCTTTTACTTATTTCAGTGGTCCTGTATAATACTGCGCTACTGGGAAATTACTTATTTTGGAATGTAGGAGCTCAATAGTAATTGATAATTGGAGTGCGGTAGCAACGAAGGAGAAATGTAATGTAGCTTCAAGTTAATAATTATAAACTTAATAAAATGTATTAATTATACTGCAGTTTCTTTGATAAAATCTTTCCCAGAAATAAAAGGTGTAAATTGTTGATCACAAAACAAATAATGAAATTACTTCAGTGCAATCAATAATTCCATTAAAGTATCTATTACAATAATCAAATATGTCCTCGCAGAGCCGGTTTTGTCCCCATTTTGTTGTTGGGAGTGTTGCCTATGTTATGAATTTGGTAGCTGTATCTAATACGGTTCGTAAATTACAGACAACTATGCTTATAAGTCCGTTTAGGACAAACTTGACCCTGCGGCTCTTTTCGTTCGGGGGCGATGTCTATGTTATGAATTTGGTGTCTATATATTAAACGGTTCGGAAATTACGTACAACTATCTTTATAAGTGCGCTTAGGGCAAACTTGACCCTCCGGCCCTCTTTGTTATCGGGGGGTGATATCTATGTTATGAATTTGGTGACTATATGTTTAACGGTTCGGAAATTACAGCCAATTATGCTTATAAGTGGGCTTAGGATGTACTTAACGCATGCGCGCGGTCCGACTCTGTGCTAGCGTGCGTGGGCAGGCCTCGCTTCATGTCACGTAGGTGGAATGACAGAGCATGAGACTCGTCCCCGCAAGGACGCCAGGTGAAAGGAGACTGGAAGGAATATGAGAAAACCAAAGTGGAATGACAGAGCATGATGAGAGAAGTTGCATGATGGGGCAATGAACTCGAACATTATTCTAGGGACAGAACGAACGAGCAAAACAGGAAGGACTCTGAGATAACTTAGGGATGGGGAGGAAGGCATATGAGAAAACCCAGGGATGGGTGACAGGAGAGAGGGATAGGACACAGGTTACGACAAGAGATAGAACATGAGTGAGACTGGCAGGAATATGAGAAAACCCTCCACACAGAATGCAAGAGCATGAAGTAGGGACATGCAATATGGTCGCTGTTGGCTATGAATGACAAATGCAAGAGTATGAAATAGGAAAAGGAAGGAATGAGGCAATAAAGGAGATCGGGAGGACTCCGAGAAAACCACCCACATGGAATGCAAGTGCATGAGAATATCCCCCCACACGGAATTCAAGAGCGTGAAGTGGGGAGAAGGAAGGAATGCGAAAATAAAGGAGGACTCTGAGAAAACCACTCGCATGGAAGGCAAGAGCATGAAGTAGGGACCAATATAGTCGCTGCTGGTGAGGAATGACAGCGGGAGAGGACATTCAAGATGACCGACGTCGGCAAGTAATGACAAGAGCAGGAGGTTGCCTCGTGACGTCATCCAAGATGGCCGACAACTCGTCCCCTTGTACCCAGCCAGCAGCCAGGTGGCGCAGAATGCCCTATTTATAACTACTCCCTTCCTCCTGGGAAATTCCAACAATAATCGTATAGTTTAGTAGATGTAATGTGAACAACAACCGTACATACGTATACATACAGTGCCTACATGAAAACTTTTAGAAATGAAATGTAACGAAATTCATTAAACTGTCTCCTAGCCTGTACGTCAGTGGAGTCATTATTCTGTTTATAGTACTAGAGAACCCTTCAGCAGTATTTTTACTCTAGTATTTTGCAGTTCATCATAACCAATAGTAGGTCTACATCGAAGAAGATAGTTTAATGGTGATACTTTGTCGTTCATGTTGGAGGCCGAACATTTAAAAGACTTCAGATTTGCTTGCAAATCATCTTAGCCTATGTCATGTAAATATTGGCAGTGTGTTTTAGCATCTGAATAATTTCATCGCATTCAGCAAATGAAAGAGTTAGATGCTAACACACACTGCCAGTATTTACATAGCATAGACCAAAGTCATTTGACAGCAAATCTTAGGAAATTTAAATGTTTTTTTAAATTTGAACTATTCATTACCATTAACCTATATTCTTCAGTCTTATATTTGTTATGATGAACTTTCAAATAATACGAGTGTAAAAATACTGACGATATCAATATCAACAGCCATTGTTAAAAGGTATTTTAGTGATATGAACAGAATAATGACTCCATTGAGATACAGATGCTAGGAGATAGTTCACTGGATCACTGCATGATGATTTCTGCTGAAGGTGAAGCTTTTCCAAGTAAAGATTTCTTATGCAGAATTCTAGAGCATTGTGCCACCAAAAGACAAACTAGAATATGCGTACCAAAACAATAAATAAACAGTTACACGTCTGCAGGTATTTGACCTTGATTTTTCATATTTCCCCTTCCCCAATTTTGCTAAATACCTCCACCCCCCCAACCCTTCTACGGAATTCTTTCTGTTAAAGAAACACTGATGGTAAATCTGTACCTGCGGTTCCTGGAGAACACGTGGTCTGAGCTTCTTGAAGACGTCCCGCTTGATATTCGACGTCTGTTGTGGTTTCAACATGACGG